>JAVCKT010013890.1:27141-76171 GCA_032273925.1 Rhynchotus rufescens
AAGGAATATATCAGGTCTCTCCATACCCTACCAGGCATCAACCAACCGGGTGTTTCAGCTGCAATAACCCGAGGTTTGATTTAAGCCCAAGACCATTTGTCCGCTCCGGGAGCCTGGTGCACTTCATTCCCATCCTGAACAAAGCAAATGGGAGCTGTAAAATAAAGATGGTTTGAAGTTATCTAATCATGAGCTTCCTGGTCCCTAGACACACCGGAGCCAAAGGTTTGATTCCCAGTAGGATCCAACCCAATGATGCCTTGCATTGGGTGGTGCTCTTTTGATGAGAACTTTAAACTTCAGCTCTACACCAGGCTATTGCCTTCTGGCAGTTGTTTTGCACAGCCATTCAGGCTGGAAATGGGATATAAATCCTGATTTAACCATTACAGGTGGTATTTAAAGACACTTCAACTGGTGTCGTCTTCAGGCTCTGAGCTACTGTTTGCTCATGTGTCCAAGCAGTCCAGGGTGGTTTAGGGATTATAAGAGATTCTTGCAGATTTTACACCCAGAAAGTTTGGAATAATTCGGCCAAAAGTTTGTTTTCCACCAAGCAAATACATCCTACCAATCAAGTTGTCTCCTATCCGATCGGTTAAATCTCCAAAAAGGTGGAAAGCTGCACTCTGGATGGCACGGGGTCTATTTGAAGGTTATGTGGTCAGGGAGGAATCCTAGTCAGGAAAACCTCAGCTGTCATCAAATGTCATTTACAGGGAAACTGCTCTGAATAAATCTCAGGGCAGCAGGAACCTGCCTGGGATGGATGGCTAGAAAATCCCTCTCAGTATGTAGAGTTTTATTGCATTTGTACAGCACTCTGCACAGGGGGCTTCGGTACTTTAAAGCCTCAATTACAACTCTAATCAACCCAGAATAAATGCAGAAATGGAGAAAAAGAAAAAAAATCGATCAGGATATTCTTCTCTGAAGTATTTAGTTGTCTCTTTGCTTTTGTGGACTAGCACATGGATCAAAAGCAGCGAGGTTAATGCCATGTCTAGTTAGCCATGCTGTTAGACTTGCTATTTTGGGATGCCTCACGATTTCCTGCTCTGCTTTTCCGCCGGAGCCGAGAATTTGTGGCGTTTGAAGCCACGAGCTTGTGGAAATGCAGGGGTGGCAGATTTGCTTTGCTGGCTGGAAAGGCTTTGAAGCAAGATGCCTTTTGCATGCAGCGTGAGCAGACGTCTGAGCCCGGGGCAGGGGAACGCCACGGTAGTGGTTACAGAAGGATTTGGGGATTTTAGCTCATGTCGAAGGGGTATATTTGCAAAAACGCAGATCCAACACACTTTAGACTAAGCATAACCCACTCCAGTTTCAGTCAGGGCCCATGCAGATAAGCTCTACCTCACTATAACTGTATGAGTATCCAAAAACTCTACTCCAAAAGAATGTAGTTGCAGCCAAAAGTTATGATTTTTATTTTCACAAGGCTAAGAAAGTCACAGTTGATTGTTTTTTCCACTAAATACTGAAGTATTTTGCGGAAACATCTCACATTTTCCAGCCAATGCGGAGCAAAAGTCGATGCGAAGACGTACACAAGCCATTCCGCTGTGAGTGGAATATTCACAGAGCCAGATCCAGAGCAAAATCCTCATTGCTGGACCATATTCATCCCTGGCAAAAGAAGCCGTGAGTTTGGGGAGGACTTGGGCTCATTTTGTCCAGCATGAGATAGAAACATCACCAGGCGCCCAAGCAGCTCTTTTACAGAGCAGCTCCAATCTCACAGCATCGTTTTGCTCATTTTGAAGCCTTCTCTGAGCTTTGCCCATCAGCAAAACTGGAATCAGACCCGTGGTGACACATTCGCATGCAACACGTTACACTGACTCAGCTCAAGATGTTTCCTACAAATTCCATCCCAAAGTGCAGTCTGTGCTCCAAGCACCAGAGAGATACAGTCATCCACGCTCTCAGCGGAAGGAGGGAGAACCAGGAGTGACAATAATTCCCAAAATTAAGTTTGAAAACAGCTGGAGAGCCCATGTAGCAAGAGGAGGTGGCCAGGTTGTTCCAGAGCCCGTCATTCCAGACCGTAGGAGAGGCTGGAATTAGGTAGTAGGAGTGTTGGCTAAGGGATGCAGCTGTGGCAAGAGGATTGCAAGGCTTGGGAGAGGAGCTGAGGGAGTCCACATGGCCCGGGTCAGGAAGGACGTGTAAGAGGATTTAGGGGAAGAGGAGTTACATCAACTCCATGCCTGAGGCCTGGAGGAAGGTCTGATTCATACTCATGTTGAGTCACCTCTCAGGTCAACCCAAGGTCTGCAAAAAGATGAGGAGAGAGGCACCATGGCAAGCAGAACTGTCTTGGATAATCCCCAGAAAGGCTCTGTTCTGCAAAGGGATAGGGAGAAGCAGCACCAGGAGAACAGCCATGGTGCAAGGACACCATGTATGATCCAGATACAGGAGAGGTCCAAGCAAACCGATGTGAAAGCGTCTTCAAAAGCAACATCATCAGCACAAACACATCCTAGACATGCAACCGACGCACTGCCCAGGCAAAACCCAGTGCAATTATAGACAGAAAACACCCCAAAAAGCCACACCTGATCATTATGGCCTTGAAAGACACTTAGGAAAAGAAAGTGGCTTCAGGAAAACATCACAAAAATGGAAATCAACCTGTTGGAGAAGCAGCAACTGAGGAAGGGCTATGCTAATGGCTTTCCAATGGCTTGGGATTTCGTTGCAGGTTGTCCCACGATTTTTTCCAGGCAAACCCTTAAGCTTAATGCACTTTGGATATTTGTGTCCAGGTGTTATTGTGATTTTAGCATGGTTTTATCATCATTTAATAAGGAATGGGATTCCTTTTTGGCATCCCTCGCTCCCGCTGCCGGGTCCCTGGCCCTCATTCCACTCCCGGTGCTTGCTAAAGGGAAGGACTATCCCACTGCATCCAAAAGCAGAACTGGATCCGGATCCTGCAAAAACACACCAGGATCCGGCCTTCAGGGAAGACATGCTTTTCCCACAGTGGCTTGCAAACCTTGCCTGGAAAAGTCAAAAAAAAAGCTGAATTCCAGTCTATTCCATTACACGATACAGCCCCCGATTAAGGGTCCCAAGCATGCATTTAATTTAAGCTTAATAAAGCTGTTATTGTCCAGTCATTAATGGCCGCTTATTAAAAACATATTTATTGCATATGGTGCTGAGAGATCTCACAGCGAGCGCCCCAGGCCACGGGCTCTGCCTCCACCCCGTAGCCCTTAACGAGAGATACATGTGTAGGGGGCTGCTAATTTGCAGGAAATGTGCTTCCAATCAGCACTTGCTTTGCAGCATACCTGTGTGCACGGGTATGTGTGTGCACCGAGATGCAAATCAAATTGCATTTGATTTGCAATTTTGCTCCAATAAAATTTTGCTCCAGCGTCACCTTGCTCCTTTGCAAGGGGATGCCCGTGTGCTGCGGCGTTGCACCTCCCAAAAAGGCAGCTTTTGCCCTAAAAAGCAGTATTGTAATGCCAATTAGTCAAATATGAGGGCTATGCAAAGAGGGAATTGCAGTTATAAGGCATGTGCAGGGAATGGCATCCTGTGTCAGCACCTCCATAGTGCTGGGGAAGCCGGAGGATCTGAATTTCGGAGCGCTCGGAAACGTTCCCCTCTTTTCTTCTTTGTTTCCTTCGAGGGGGCTTAGCCAAAAGTGGGGGGGAGAGAGGGAAACGCTGCCAAAAAAGCTCCTAACAAGCCTCCCCAGAGCCTGGGTTTATACACTCAGCTGTCCCTTGTAAACTAAGCCCTGCGTGAGATTTTTTCCCAAACCTTTCGCTCCCCCTCTCCTTGCTCCCACCCCTCCTGCTTTACTCACGCTGCAAATATGCAGGGGGGAAAAAAAATAATAATAAAAAAATCCTCTGGTACAAGAATGTCCTTTTGTGCTGCGGGAGAAGTGAAACAACCCCAGGCTGCCCCAAGGGAGCTTCAGGGTTATCTCCGAAGGCTCCAGAATTCCTGGAACAAGGAAGGCCCCTTGTTGAGATGCTTTGCCCGGAGCGGCATTCCCGAGCCTTTTGGAATGGCCATGTTAGCGACACTGAGTGCTCTCTGGCTTGGAGCGGGATGAAAAGGAAGGATTTGCTCTGTTGCTGTGCCGGCTCCGGCCACAAATCCCCCGGGAGAACAGCTCGGGATGGCCTCGTTGCCAAAGAGGGTCTCCGAAAGCATC
The DNA here is from genome assembly GCA_032273925.1 of Rhynchotus rufescens. Taxonomy (NCBI): domain Eukaryota; kingdom Metazoa; phylum Chordata; class Aves; order Tinamiformes; family Tinamidae; genus Rhynchotus; species Rhynchotus rufescens. Next base: position 31,334 of record JAVCKT010013890.1, read on the forward strand.
CCTGTTGACCAGATGGGACCCAGTTCGCCTCGTTGAGGTGAAGGCCAAGGCGAGCAGGGACCTGGCTGTGGCAGGTGCCACCCGGGGAAGCTGGCACCGCTCGGCATGACTCAGAGCCTCTCGTCATGCCCATGGTGCCGCTGAGCTCAGGGAGCATCGTCGGCGCGGGATGCGGCGCCCGGGTGATGGACGAGCTGCCCAAGAGGCCCCCGCGGCTTCGCTCCTTGAGTTAATGGAAATATTAAACACACGGAGCTGGCCCTGGCCCAAAGACGCTCCCGCCTTGCGGTGGGAACAGCTCCAAGACGAGCCAGGAGAGCAGGTCCATGAGACAGGGACAGGTGGGTAGCAGGAAGAGATGCTCACCAGGCTTCTCTTAACCCCATCTTCCCATTAACCCCCCTTCTCTCCAAGCCTTTCCATTAAAACCATCCCCGAGGGGTCCCACCCTGAGGTACTAACCAGCAAAAGCCTTCAGCATCTCACACGCTTCAGACACCAGCCAGAACTGGAGAAAGAAGAGCTTGGAAAGGGATTTTTGCCACCAGAGCATCCTCGATAGCTCCACAACAAGGGCTGTTTTTGAGCCACGTGGCTCACTGACCTTCCCTCTCCCTTTCCGAGCCCAAATCCGAGGAGGGTCTTGTTTTTATTCAAGTGTTTTACATCTTTTTATAATCTCTCCGCCAGCTGGATGGCTGCGCTCTCCGGGCAATTATACGCCTCATCTAAACATCATCTGAAAAAATGAAAGGGCTTCTTTTAATTAGGGTATTTAAATAACACATTTGACGGAAAGAAAAGCAAAGCAAGCTTAGCAGGATATGTAATGAACACGTTCGTTTGCATGCGCACACAACATGAGGCGAAACCCTCAAAAATTAATGGCAAGACTTCTGTGGGCTCCACGGGCCGCGGAGCAGATGGCAGCAGGGAAATGGGGAGATGATGCAGGGAGCAGTTCCCGAAGAAATAGAGCTTCTGCAAGCCTGACCAAATTGCTTTTTCCTCCCACTTGCCTCCGAGTGGAAAACAAATCGGAAAATTACTTGAAAAAGGCAAAATTGCTCTCTTTCAAACCCAAACCTAAACATGCGTCTGCTAAAAATAACAACAAAGTCTAGTGTTTTGTACCAAAGCACAAACAGGGGGGTTAGGTTGGCTCATTTGATGCCTCACTCCCAAATTTGAGGAGTCCAAACCAAAATACTTAATTTACTCTAAAATTGACTTACAGTGACTTGAGAAACAGATAGGAAAGATGCATTTGTGATAGCTAAAACCAGAAAGGACTGCAGAAAAGCTTCCAATTTCGTGATTATTTAGTGTTCTGCAAAACCTTTCAACCTTTTCCTAGAGGGCATTGCTTGGACCAGTCCCTGTTTCTCATGGGGAACGAGTGTCTGAATTTTGCTCCTTTTTCCCCAGATGCAACCCAAAACTAAACCAGGCTGTGGCAGGAGGGTAGTCCCAGCTTGAGCCCCTCTGCAATGTCCCAATCCCGTCCCCTCTGGATGAGGAGCAGCCCTTCCAGGCCAGGAGGGCAGCCAAAATATGTCAGCGAGTGACTCACCGGCTATGGAAAGACTTGGGCTGCTAAGCCCTGCTCCTGGCCCTTGCACAAGTGACACAACCAGCTTGGCACTTGTCCCTCTTTAATCTGTGTGTCTACAGCCCCAGGCGCTTTCCCTTGCAGGTGCCTTGGTGTTTCCAGCACACCCCAGCCTTCTCCTTGGAAAACTGGTCTATGGCACCGACAGGAGGACCAAATCATGGTCAAGGTGGCCAAGAGCAACCCAAAGAGATGCAGGAGATGTGAGGAGAAAACCCGCCCATGATGCAGACCCTGCTCCATGAGGAGGAAAACAGCTCCGGAGAGAAAGTCTTAGGAAAAAATCACCGAGTTTGGCCTGGGTTGTGGTTGTGCATCAGGGCTGGGTTAAGTGAAGATCTCGGGGAAAGCCTGGTTTAGCTCAAGCCAAAATAAGCTTTCCAAAAAAACGAGGAAAGAAACCAAAAACCAGATCCACAAAGAGTCCCTGCCTCGCTGTGTCCAAAACCGCACTTTTGGTGAATTAACTTCTTGGACCTCCTACAATGAAGCAGCCAGCACCAAATACCAAGAGAGGAACCGAGAGGCCGTTCAAATAAACACTCTCCTTGTGTGTACTCGGATCTTTCACCACACACTAAGCTTTCATGTAGGGCTTTTATTTGTATTTGTAAACTTTAAGATAAAGGTACTCCTCAAGTTTACTTCTTTCTAATATCACACATCCAAACAACCAGCAAGCACAAAGTAGTACTGACCTGTTTCCCCCCAGCTTCTTCATACTTCAGTGTCCTGCCCAAAAACAACCACAAAAGAAGCAAATCAAAGCAACTGAGCACAAGCAATGTCAGCATGAAGCTGGTCTGGCCATCGGCTGCAGGAAATTCTGGGATTCAATCTACAAATCCAGCCATAACACTCCAGAAATTACTGTGGGACTAGAAACAGCAGGAGATCAATCATGTTTAATGATACTTTACTTTCCCGAGGAAAAAAAGAAATTAATTTAGGTCTTCACGAGCCATTTGATTTCAAAAGGGGTGAAGGAAACTGGCAGCAGGGACCGCATCACGAGAATGGGACTATTGTGTCCAGGATAAACCTACGGACATGGGATGCCAGGTTAATCTTCCCTCATATGGTGTAGAGCATCGACGGCTTGATGGGACATGGTTTTGAGATGGAAGAAACCTTTAGCAACTACCAAATGGAACGGAGAGGGAAAGGGATGGTGCAAGAATGGGAAACAGAGGGGCACAGGCAGCATCTGGCCTCCCCATCCAAAGCTTCTCCTCCTGCCACCAAACTCCTCATCCACTTCAATGGGTGACAGGCAAAAGGACCAGGGTGAAAAAATAACCACATTCCTCCCAAAAAAATCCTCAAAGAGTTGCCTTGTGGATTATATGCACAAAAAATGATTCGTGTGGGCTCTCTTTTTATCAAAACCATCCCACTTCCTATGTCAATAAAGGACCATTCCTGCTTACATGATATTCCTGGCTTGTAACTTGATGTCTTGCCCATATTTCTTTGCACCGGAGTCAAAAATGTCTCGTCTGTGAAGTGCGGGTCAAATAATCTGTATTTTACAGTTGTTGGCAGCACAGCGGTTGTTTTTTTTCTCTCCCTTTGCAGTTGCTTTCCTGCTTAACCAAGGGCAGAGATGCTGATGGATTCCTCCCCTCTGGATTAAGCCGATTTCTTGGTGTCTGGCAGCTTTTGGAGTTGCTGATATTCCATCTCTCCCAGGCTATTGGTGAGTAGGATCTATCTGAACCTCCTCGGTGCCTTTTTGTCCCTTTTCCTTAAACCAAAGCCAAGATTATCCTTGTCCAGCTGGGCCTCCTGTTAGTTTTATTATTGTCCCACGTCCTCTTGGGGACGAGACCAACTTCACTGTGGTCAGGCTCCACGTGCCTTCCCTCAACGAGATCTGCAAATGGGCCCAGGTTATGAATTTCTCCAGATTTTCCTGGAAAAGGAGCAGAATAACTAGGATCCCAGCTTCCATGCCTCACTTGAGGCCTTAAGGGAGAAATAAGGGCCCTTGTGTTTACTTCATAGCTCTCCAAGGGCTCGTATAGGGCTCCGCTAAGTGAAAACAGATGAGCTGAATCAACTGTGCTCAGTGTTTCTTTGGGAAACTGTCTCCAAGCCCTCGTAGAGGTCAACCGCCTTGGAGCAACATCTGATTCCCAGGAAGGTGAGGTTATTCCTAGTGAAACTCTCCGGGGAAGCGAGAAATGGGAGGTGCGACTTTCACAAATGCAACTGGAAACACAGAGATGGCTTTTGGCTGGGCTGCCCTAATAAATAAGGTCTAATTTTTGAGAGTATAACTCATGCTGGTGGGAGATAAGAAAGGAATGCAAGTTCCCTCCGAGACCAGACTAGAGGAGCGTTATCCTGCAAGATCAGAGCAGAAATCATCCAGTCAATAGCAAAGGCCAGTCACCAACAATAAATCCAACCTAGGAAGAGCAGACCCCGATCTGATGGAGCAAGGAACACAGTCCCACCCCAGAGTGAGCAGGAAAGCAGGAGGCAGGCCAAGCTTGTGCTGAGGCTTGGTGTTTGCAGCACAAACTCGGCTTAAATCACAAGCCATTTATCTTGGTTTTGAGGAGAGCACGTTCCTCCAGGGCAATACGCTAGGCCTGAAGGACTGGAGACTGCTTGTCTGTCTGGTGCAACCTATTTGGGGAATGATCAGTGGGAAGAAAACTAGGCCCGAGTAGTGTGAAGATGGAAGGGCTCTCAGGAAAGAGCCTGAGGAGCAGGATTGTTGGAAAACTCAGGTGACACCGGTAGTCCTGTCCTGGAAAAATCCTGTTGAGGAAGCCAAAGAGCAGAAGCAGAAGAGATTTTCTTCTGGGGATTTTTCAGCACGACCTCTTCAAAATGATACCGCAGTTTCAGCAAGTGTGGTTAACTCATTTCACCCCAATCACTGATAACAACCTAATTAGTAAACTAAATCGACCTGTTGAATAACATTCACAGATCCAGTATTGATTTTGTGGTGATGAGACCTGAATTTCTGGGCCAGAGTACAGAGAATCCCAACCAAAACTGTGTTCTGAACCACCTACAACTTGGGAAATTATTAGCACCTGGCCTGACCCTCCAAATCGAAATTTTGATGGAATTTGAAGGAATTTGAGTCTTCTAGGCCTAGATAGAGGCAAAAACTTAAATCCATTGACAAGCACAACAGAAAGGCCGTTTTGGGGGATAGTTTAGGCTCCCTGATCTTCTCCCCTGAACTCCATGCTCTGCTTATGGATCTCCCTTTCCTCCCTTTCTGTGACATTTTTTGGCAGCCAAGTTTTTGCTGCCTTTGGAGCAGTCAGCTGACAAAATTCCCAGCTCAGCCTGGTCTCTTCCTGCTTTTCCAAGGCCCTTTCGCTGCGCTGTGCCTCATAATTTCATTGCAGACAGGTGACATCACAGCCGTGAATTATGAAATACCCTTCCCCGCTGGCCGGGCGGGAGATGAAAACAAAGAACCTCATATAACACGGATCAAAATAAATGACACTCGACCGTACTACGCAGCAGCAACGCTGTGGAAGGCTGTTGGTACCACCATAAATCATATGAGCTAGGGGAGAGCCTCCTCGCTCGCCCGAGGCATCCAGCTTCCCAGGATGATGTCTCGGCATGGGATTGTGGAGAACAGCTGGTTGCCATCTCCAGCCAGCACCATCCTTGCTGTCAAGCAGAGCAGCAACTTGGCCAAACTGCTTGGAGGTTGGATGCCCGGTTCTCCTCGTGGAGATGGGTCCAAAGATGGGTCTCCTATGACCCACCTTTGGGTCTCCAGCTTGACTGGCAACACGCACAACAAATACCTGCTCTTGGGAGGATGGTGGCTTCTCCTCTCTCAGAATAAATGTCTTCTGTTGAAAAGACATGAGGAAGGGTTCAATTTAAAGAGTAAATCTCTAGTTCAACTGCACTGGGGGAAGGAGGAGGAAAGCAGCGCTGTGTTCTCATGCCTGCTCTCCAGTGGAGGAGGAGAGGGAAAATGAAGTCAGATCAGCTCACAGCAGCAAACCGAGAGCCGTGTCCAGCACAACCACTTTGGGAAAGGGATATCACAGGCCTTGGAGAAGGGGGAGCTGAAATCCAGCTCTTCCCGCAGCTGGAGGAGGCTCCACGTGCAACCGACTCTCCCTTTGGGACGGAGCATCGGAGCTGCCAGCCCAGCATCGGACTCCGAACCTGGAGAGCACCTGCTCCGTATTTATAGATCATGGTAGTGGGAAAAAGTCAAGGCAAAGGGGCTGTGGAGAAAGCGGAGTGGGAAAATGAGACCTCAGCTATGCAACAGTGCATTTTTTTCTAAGAACATATCGAACAAAACCTTCTATATTAAACCAAAACCACATTGTTGAAATCCTAAGGGGCTAGTCGAGTTTCCTATCTAATCCGGCATCTCCCTCATGCATCTTCTAACAGGCTCTCAAAGAAAGAGATGTGCTCTAAGTAAATAAAGACATCATAAAAAGTTTATAGTGATCCTTTAGCAAATATGTCTGAAAAATGTGAAGGAAAAAGCTTCCTTAGGAGTGAGGGACTTGAGGTTTTGTCAGCTTTATATATATATACATATAGGTAAGAAAATGATGCTTAAGTCTTAGCAGTGCACCCTCAAATTGGCAAAGATAGGCAGTTTGCCACCTGGGCACTATGAAATAGGGAGGAATATACTGAAGAAAACCTTGGGATCTACAGATACATGAGACTAACAGATTGAATTACAGCTTTCCTACATACGGGCGACCCTACCCTCTGCCTGAACCTATGTTGAAGAGCAGTAATTCCTATCAGCGTGGTGACACAGCTGCAGAAGCGGCTCATCTCCACCGTCCACACCCTTAAGAGAACCTGATTTTGGAGCAATGGCCTCTTCGAGGACCTCAGTTCCTGGCAGCAACTCTCCATGGCCACAGCTTGGAAGCTGCAAGGCAGCACGTCTCAAACGACTGGGAAAAGAAGGAAAAAACACACAAGAATCCCATGCATCTTGCCTGTGTGAGCCGTGTCCTGCTCTAGAAACATTACAAGCCCTTGGCCTGTCTCTCCCTGCTCGTGAATTAAGGGAAGGAGAAGTTCTTGGGATCCACGTGGCTTTCTCGGGATACCTCCATGAATTATTTTCCTCGTTTCACAACCACCTTGTTAACTCTGATGGGATGGTGCCAGCAGGACCGAGGACCCAATTCAGCCCATTACCTGCATCTCCATGCCTCCAAAGTCAGTTTTTCCAGAGCTCTTTTTCCCCCTCCCTTCACCACCCTACCATAAAAAAGAGGCAAACACCCAACATAAAAAATCCTGCGGGGCTCACACTGGGATTTGTAGCACAAAACCCGGCCAAAGTGACAGAGACATCACCCAAGAGCTATGCAGCAAGGTCTATTTTTAAACCTTCGCCTTGGCTACCTATTAGCTCCTTTTCCTCCCGGCACGCCGCGAGGAGATTCCTCCGCGTTTGCAGACCCGATTCCTGCCTTTTCCCCTTTACGATTTGTTTGCATCTCCAAGAGGGAGAAACTGCACCCCCTGGACCACGTTTCAAGGCCCGGCTGTGTTAGTTTTGGACAGGTCCGGAGCTGTTTCATACTCGGCGCTGGCATCGCCGTGTTATACCAGCTGCTTAATAACAACACACCTGTATTCAAGCTGGGGCTGGAGCCTGTGAAACAACCACGCCGTGGTCTTAATTACCACGGGGTGACACGGTGATGCTGGCATGACCTCATGGTTTACTTTAGCCCCATGATCTGATGTGATGAGGAGCGCGTGTTTGCTCAGCTGCTCACAGCCCCTCCAGGAGCAGGGACCGGGCTGTGGTCTCCACCTCTGGTCTCACGTTGGACACCTGCACGTCCCTAATGAAGCCACATCTCTTCCCTGTTGATCTCCCATCACTTCTCCTCTTAGCACCGTTTCCTGTGGTTTTGGGGGTTTGGTTTGGCTCTGCGAGCTGAGGAAAAGATGCTAATTCTCCCTCTTTTGGAAATCCCGCGGCCGCGTAGGACAAGCCGGGAGGCTACAAACCCAACGGCATCCACATGAAGACTGGGAAAACACCCCTGCGGCGAGCTGCAGGCTGGAGGGGGAAAATATGAGACACGTTTACGTAATAATTATAACTCACTTGCACAGGACCTTTCAGCAGGGGATTAAAAAGCACTTTGCGAACATTAGCGACCACAGCTCTTCTCCGAGGTAGGTGCGATTGCCTCCTGCTCTCCAGGAGGAACCGAGGTGGGCAGAGAGGTGTTTTTCCAGGCCAGGGTTCCCACAGTCAGCCTGAGCGTTTGGAGGCGCTTGGTGTTTGGATGCTAAAAAGGTGAAGTCATAGGAGACCTGACCTCCCTGCTGGATTAAGGAGCCTCGTTTTGCAGAGGTGGCAGCTCAGGCTGCAGCGATCGGGGCCCTCCCAGACCAGTTTGGGGTGGAGGGAGGGAAAAAGCCACACACCGAATTGTGGTGGCTGCTTTGTAAAATATGGATAAGAAGAAGTCAAGTTAGGACTAGAACCTCAGACTTGTAATTAGCAGTACAAGTTATTTGTAATTAGGTGTATAAGTTATTTCAGCTTTATTGCAAGAGCTGGCAGACACATGGATTTCCATACTGCAGGGCTAATGGAATACCTGAATCTGCTGTGGAAATGACCACGTTTTTGGTCTTTCCACCCTAGACTATCCTTAGATAGTCAAAAGCACCTCTGGGACCTGAGCTCTGAGCTTCTTGAAGTTTTGCTTCTTTAATTATGGGATTTATCTACCTATCTCTCCGAGATGAGTAGGTCTTAGGCTATTAAACATCTGTCTGTGGATGGATTCAGAGAAGCCCCTGCATAAAAGCGACACCTCATCACCCCCAGCCATGTGTTTCTGGAGAGTTGCATCCTCTTGCAGGGCAGAAATGCAAACACAGGTTCTCACTCCTGCAACCAGCAGCAGCCCGGGACACTTGGAGAGAAGCCCCCAAGGTCCCTGTCACCTCACGTGGTCATTGTGGAGCCATCAGCTCCACATGGCAACTCAACAACAGCCCCTCGCTTTGCACAACACCCTTGGCTCAAGCAAGTGCCTTTATTTCTCTTGCAGGTGGGGAAAGGGAGTCCAGAGATCCCAAGGGATTTCTGGAGGATCAAGAACAGATTGACGAAAAGCTTTTGGCAGCATTTAGGCCCTGATGCCTGCAGCAATAGGGGTTGCAAAGCTTAAGATGCCCTTGCTATGACAACTCTCATCCTCAGCTCTGATGAGCTTTGAGGAGCTGTTACTGCCATTTAATGGGTGGGGAAACTGAGGCACGAGCCTGGGCTCCGTGTTGGTCACCAGTGATTTATGGCAAGCGAGTGGAGAGCTCGGTGTGAACAGAAGTGTTGACTGGTGGTTCAATTTGGAGCTAAAAATTTAAACACAGCTGCTTCTACTTAAGCTGAAGATGCATCCTTCCTAATTCAGGTGAATTAGAAACACAAGGCGTCCCCTAGGCCAAGCTGCCCAACATCGCAGGCTTTGGAGATGTCATCAAACACATTCTTGGGACTCTTCCCCCAGTGTGGGAACTCATGATGAAGAGTATCAGACACCAAACCCACCCCCAGCTCACACCTCTGACACCTCAAGCAGAGTCTGTGGCTCGAATCGAGAGCAATAGAGCCCAGAGGGAGGGTTAAAAAATAATAATACAAATACCTAACTGCAGACTTAATCTACACCCTGGATGGAGCAAGGAGAGCAGGCTTGGCAGCACACTCTTTGCCTTTGGGGAAGCTGGAAGACGTGCAAGGGAAAGGGATGCTCACATTCGGACTAGATGAATCCAGGCTGTTTCACAAGCTCAGCATAACACTCAGAACCAGGGCAGGACGGAGACTTAGGCAGATTTAAGTATTGCAGGTTGGGTTTTGCAAAGCTACCTCTGCAATGGCTTGTTGCTGTCCCTCATGGCACAGTCATGGCGTAGAAGAGGTGTCCACTGCTTGGGCGTAAGTAATAGGAGATTATCCATCACTATGACGTGTCCAAAGCTTCTGCTTCACTCTTCAACCAGTCTGCCTCACAGTGCCCACAGTATCAGCATCCTAGAAGAAGAAATGGAGTCTTGGTTTCCACAAAATATTCCAAGACTCTCATAAAACAAGTCCCTTCTTGGTAGGAGATAAGCACATCCTCAAATGTTCTGCCGAAGCAGCCTTGAAGGTCACATTTGCTAGAGCAAGGTCAGAGTTATTTGCTCAGCTCCACCTTCAGGTATCAGTCATCTGATGGACACTAACCACAGCCCCCCAAAACATCTCAAAGCTGAACGAAGACCCCTCCTGCCTTCAAGCTGCATCACTTGAGGCCAAGCGAGAGCCACAACAAGGCAGTTTCTCCAGCCAAACAGGACTAGAGTTCAGATTCATGAGGTTCCTGTGACCAAGAAGGTTCTTGTTCAGATTCTTGAGGTTCTTGAGGGACTAAAGTTCAGATTCTTGAGGTTCTTGTGTCACGCGTTTCTCATTGACCCTTCCTAATGTGGTGTCCTGCTCCTCCTGCCATGGACAGTGGTCATGTAATCCCAGGCCTTTGATGCTATCCAGAACCCATCCAAGAACATGCTTTGGCATCTACACAGTCAGCTGCAGCCAAAAATGGCATGTGGGGCACGAGCCCTGATTAGGAAAAGCTGTTTCACAGAGAAATGCAGTTATAGGACAACTGCTGCATGCTGCCAGGGAGAATTTTCTTTTTTCAAAACAAAACCAAACCAGAAAAACGTGTGATTTTTATTACTGGTGAAAGGTGCTGGATTTGCACTCGCGAAGGAAGCGCACGATTGTGAAATGAGCCGGGGAGAACCAATTTTCCCATCTGATGACATTTTTCAAGATCCAGAATATCTTAGCATCCATTGCACATGAACCAGAACTCAGAATGTGCTTCTTACCCCTTGAAAAGCCTTTATAGTGAGGCTCAACATCGAAATTAAAACCAACTTCTGACTGAAAGCTGTCGTATCTTGAAGACTATTGGGATGAGTTGACTATGTTCAATGTCTTGGGTTTCTGCAGTGTGTTCTTCAACACCCATTGCGTTCGTCAACCCATGGGTGGACACCGAGGGCCAGGGCTCTATGGTTTCAAAGCAAAACACAAATCTGGGGCTGGTTTACACCGTCAGACAATGTTCCCTCCATCATTTATCTTGGCCAGCGGAGAACTCCCGCTTTTGATTAATCCCATCCAGGGAAGCGACGCAGAAATCCGGGCCGCAGCGCGGCGACGGGGACACGGGGATGGAAACTGTCATCGCTGAGCACGCAAGCACCCCTAGAAGCAGCTCTCAGCCAAGTGCCCCAAGCTGCTGAAGCCTTCTGCGACGTGCAGCCCGTTGCCCCAAAGCCTGAGCAACACCCAGCAAAAGTTGCGCCGCAAATAACGCCGCTGGGAAAGAGTTTAGGTGGTGCCAGGATGCGGCCGTTCCAGGGAGTTCAAACCACAAAATCACTTCCCCGGCCGTGTACAAAAACAATTATTTTGGAAGAGCCTCTGGTGAGCGCATACGCTCATTTACACGCCGTTGTTATTGTTATACACGTTATTCTCCATGGGTGATGAAATCCATATGTCTGCTTTTGCCTTCGTTCCTTCTCCATGACTATCTGATGCTTTGATTTATTTCCTGGCCTTTCCAAATTGATTATTCCGAGCCGTATAGGAGGGAAAACATGATACTAGAGACGAAGCCATGAGCACAAACAAAGGGCAAAAGAGACCTGAGTGCCAAGGATCACACATCTGTAGCGGGGGGGAACATGGGGCTGCTCTCCAAAGGGAACCAGACAAGGATTTATTGCCCAAACTAGGGTAAACTAAACTTATTGGGCAAGGGGTTAAGAAACGAAGGACCTGATCTTATAAACACTAACGCACATACTTAGCTTGATTTCAACATCAAAGCCCCCTCACGTGAGCGCCGTTATTGAGCATGTGTTTGCAGGGCACGAGGGGTTAGCGTTGCAGCCACGAAAGCTGCAAAGGGCTGGGATAAAGAGAGCAAAATAAGCAAGGATTAAAAATAACCCAAATAGAGAAAGCTGGCGAGGAAATCTTGGCAGCTAAAATAATAATAGTAAGAAACCCACATAAATTAAAACATTAACAGTATGTATGCGAGGAATCCTCAATTCTTTCGTCTGCCAGACCAAGGGATGGAGATTTATTGCTGGGATCCTTTTTCTTCACTGCCTGTTCTTGTCCCATGGCTAATACAGGAACCTGGTGGAAGATAGAGCAGATTTATCTGGTTTATCCACTCGTGGGACACAGTGGAGTGAACTTCATGAAGCAAAATTAGCCTCACTGCAGGTAGGAAAAAGGAGGAGGAAAAAGGAGTGGGAAAAGTAGGAGGCAATGTGGAAGTGAGGAGAAACCCACGACTCGCACGTTTCCTGCGGGAAAAGTGGAATTTGTGTGTGGAAGGCTATCAAAAAGAGGGATTTTTCCCACAACTGACTTGATTTCAGGGGAAATGCTGCAGTTGCAGCCAGGCCCACTCAGAATCTGCTTTCCAGTATCAGGCTGGGAATGTGATCAAAAAAAGCTCCTTTTGGATGAGAACTGATGTTTGTAGCTCCTAGCAGAGCTGATTTGGGGACCACGTAGGACAAATAGTTGTAGAAATCTGTCAATAAAGGGAGAGACACAACAGCACAGGCCAAAAGAGAGAGACGGGGCTTTGGAGTGGGGTTTAAGTCCCCTTCTCTGCCCCAAGCAGGACTAGGGAGCTGCCTCGTTAAGTGCTATTAGACCTAAGTGACGGGTATAGGAAAAGGTGCTTGACAAGTGTTTAACAGACCTGCAATTTAGGAGCAAACCCCTCTTACATCTGTGAGGGGTTTTTTTCATAGGCTTAGCTGGCTGGGGGTTCCTCCTCCCTTTAGTTATTCCTTGGAAAAAGCAAACAAGGGGGAGAAAAGCCCCGGTTACAGGATGTAATTAAGTGGCTAGGTTGCTCAATAGCCAAAACCTTGATTTTTTTGTTATCAGCACAGTTCAAATAGCCCCAGAGCTCCACGCTTCAGTAAAAGCCCGTGCGTATTTCTGGAGGAATCGATCCCAGCCCGTCGCTATCGAGGGAGCAGATCGGCGCGGAGGACACGGAGCGAGGAATGCGGCGCATTCCCGTCGCCGGCTTCTTCCAGCAACCAGCAGCTTCCTTCCTCTGCCCTCAGACTGTCTGGGTTTGCAGTGTTTGGTACCAGAACCCGGGCTGCAAACGGGCAGGGCGATTCAAGCCGCCTGCAGCTCGTGCTCTTCGTGCAGCATTGCAAAGGGATCGGGTCACAGCTAATCCCCCCCACCTATCAGTTATAATTACAAGGAAAATAAGTCGCTTTGGAAGGAGGAGAGACCTTTTTTTTTTTCATTTTAAGATTGTCTCCACTTACATACTCCGTAATGCTAAACCCCAGTAACGCTTGCTCTGATAGGCAGCTGATCTCAATAGTCCACCAGAAAAGTCCCAGCGGAGCCGTGGAAGTGGCTGCAGATGGAAATACGGGATCCAGACACCAGCTCCACCAGGCAGGGAGGCTACCTTGCCCCGTGATAAGAGCCAGCCGAAGGAAGAAAGGTCCTTAGGGTCCTGCAAGAGGCAGGGAGAACTTGCAGCTGCATGAGGAGCAAACCAGGTTCAGCGGTTGGAGCGGAGGAGCTATCGGGAGTGAATCCCCTTGGATTCCCGCTTGGATTCCCCTTGGAGATGCCATTGGGGCCAATAAAGCAACTCAGGAGGGGTTGGGTTTGCTCACAGCCTCTAGTGTCACCAGGAGATGGACCTGCCCTCACCACGCAATTCTCCAGGAGAACCTTTGGTTCTAACCTTATCTTTTACATTATAATATTGCTATATATAGAAATGCATATAAATTAAGTTAAATTACACCAAACAGGGACCAGATTCCCGACCTCCCAGCCCCGTGGTGCGTCCAGACTGGGAATATCAACATGTTGCTTTCTCAGTGCACCGCGGAGCGACCGTGGCTGCGCTCCCTTCCCATAGATTAGCTGCCTCTGCACATTCCCAAGCAAAGCATTACACTATGTGAAAAGAAGGCACGAGCCCTGCGAAGCCGGTCCCTCTGGCGAAGGCAGGAAATATCTCCCATCATCTCAGCTAATCCCCCACCGATACAATGAGAAATGATGTCCCACGGCCGCCAGAAGATTATGAAGCGGAGAACAAAAATACTGCACCGCCCAGCGCAGCCGAGCCAAAGGTAATAAAGGAGAATTAACCGCTTGGAAGGAGGAGGGGGGCAAGGAGAAGCAGCAAAAGCAGCAGGCGATTCCTTGGGCAAAGCCCCAGCGTGGAAGTACAGGTGGTTCAAGGACATAGGACTTAGGCCCAGGTCGCCCCAAGGGCTGTTTTCTCCACACCGAGGGATCCTTTGGCTGGAAAAAGGGATTATGGTTCCGATTAGGGCACCGGGACCCCCAACAGCACCTCCCTTTAGCTATTTAGCAGCTCCCTTTGGCTATAGGGGAAGGACCCCATGCTAAAGCATCCTCCACTCAACGTTGCTGGATCCTTCCAGTGGCTCCTACCCTAGGAGGAGCAGTTTAATGAGCCCACTTGCCTTAACAGATGGGCTTGGACTACAAACGAGGCGAACAGAACTACAATTTGCAAATATTTTACAACAATTTGCAAATATTTTGCAAGCTGCACGCCGGTGCTGCTTGCAAAATTCAGTGCAAAGAGATAAAAGCTTTGGATGGTCTTTGAGAGCAACGTATAGCTCTGCTAAAAGGCATCATTTTGGGGGGAACGCACCCTTTGGGTGCTCGGGAAGAGGTTTCTTGCAACTGCTCCCTCCTCTCTTTCCCCCCTTTCAGGGCTTGGGAAGATCTGGTAAATGAGACCAGGCATTTGGACTGACAGCACCGAGGGAAACTTGGCACCCGCTTCACAACAGCCTCCAAAAAAGCGTTTCCCAGGTTGGCCTAGCTTGTTTTTAAAGGCAGTGTTTCTTGAGCTTGTTTTGTTTGCAAGCAAGTGCATTTAAGGCAAGTATATTTAACTCTTAACTTTGAAGCCGGAGTCCTCTTTCCTTTGCTCCCCCTAGGCCCCGAATTTCCATTTCCAGCGATTTTCCAGCGTGTTCCCCACCCCTTGCATCATGCTGCTACCGTGGGAAATCTTATTTTACTGATAACTTCCCCAAAGTATCTGTTTCACCAAGAAAGCTGTGGGATTTTTCCCTTTTCTTAAGCAAGCAAAGGAATTGGTTCGAAACAGAATTTTCTGCCTGCATTCAGCCTTGTAATTAAAAGAGGGGTTTGGAAGTTTCAGGTTTTATCACAATACAAAACACTCACATTTGCAGATGCCTCCTTCATCATTCAGATCTTAAATGGGCTTTTCCAGCACCCCAAAACTGGGCTGCCATCTGGGCTTGACCACCAGCATCAAGGTCTTGTTTGCAACACATGAATATGTGCAAAATTCTTACCCTGGGCCCCTTATACGGTACCACAATTAGGCTAAAAGCCATAGGAAAAGGAGGATATTCCCTCCCGGCGTGTTTACAGCCTCGAGACAGGCAGACAAAAGCCTGGAGAGCAGGATTAGCATTATCACTAGTCTCTATGACTCACATGGACTTGCCCAGAAGTGACACACAGGGCCTAGAGCAGTGCTGGGAATTAATTCCACATCCTAATTCCCACACCCCTCCTTTCGGAGGGCTCTTCTGGATCTCTTGGCATCTATCGGGACCATCCAGGGTTGGAAATTAAAGCTATTTTTTGCAGGGAAGAGCCCTGCTGCTACTTCAGTTATTATCAAATCACCCCAAAAATTCCATAAATACCCACAAGAAACCTGACATCCCAACCTGCTTTACGGCTCCCAGCTCACATCCATGAACTCCAGCGCCTGGGATGCTGCAGACCCTCCCGCAGCACTCAGATCCCATGGGAATCCTAAAGCGATTACAACGCAACCGAGAGACCTAAAGCCTTCCTGGAAGCCTTAAAAGATGTCTTGCTTAAGACATACTCAGCAAATCCTCTGCAGCAAGTTCAAAAACCCTGTAGCTGAGCTGAATCTTCTCTTAAAACCTGCTTTTATGCTAAGGCAGAACATACATAGAGCATTGCTAAGATATTCCTCCTCCAGCCTCACCACCCCAGCCTAAACTCACAGCTCCTACAAGGCACAACGTGCAAATGTTGAAAGATTGCAGCTCTGGTTATAAATCCCAGCACAACATTTGGCTTTTTTTGTAAAAAATAGACCACCCTAAACAACTCCTGGTCAGCTCCAAACCCTCCTGGTGTAGAGCTCTTAGGAGGCTGCTTTTTCTTCATCCTCTGTTTAGGCAGATGGTGTCTCAGAAACCATAAACCTTGTCCAGGACACATGAAATCCAAGGTTTGCTCCCCACCCAGAAGGGTGGGTGTTTTTCCCCGTTTCCAGCATGGATCTCCTCCTCCAACGTGCTCGTGGTACCTCCCCAGTTGGCAGCCCTGACACTCGTATTCCCCATTCCATCATCCAGAACCTCCGGGATTATGAAACACTTTGGGTCTGAGTGGTTTTTTCAAGCCTGGCAAAGTCACACTTAATAAAGCTTTCTGTCTTGGCAGCAAACCATTAACAACTGCTCCGTGTCTGGTTTCCTCTTGCTCACATCTACCTAGATCGAGCTGCCCAAGTTAAAGGCCCACAACATTACACCAAAAAAACCCCGGAGATGCACAAGCTGACCTCTTCCCATACCCCAGATTGCCCAATTAGGAAAGGCAATTAATTTGATGGGAATTGGTCATGAGTAACAGTTAGTACTCCTTGACATTTCCCTGTTTCCTTCCAGGTCACAGCAAGTGGTTGTAGAAGTAAATATCAGGCAAACAACCACATAATTCAAACGTGCCATTTCAGAAGAGTTTCTGGAGGCCTCACAAGCAAAGCACAGCTCACAGGGGCTGAGCTCCTTTGCATTACACTGTGGTGCACTTATATACAAGACGGTCACCGCGTAAGTTCATCAGGACACAACTGGACCTCACTCTGCCACAAGGTCAGCAGATGCCACCACCATCTCAGCAGGTTCTGCTGTCCCTTACCAGCTCCTAGCTGGGTCCCCAGCTTTGAAAAGACAAATATAATCTCTAAATTCTCCCAGCATCATCTGAATTTTCTCTCCCAGCCTATGTGGCTTTGCAGCTCGTGCTTTGGTCAAGCGAGCTCCTGCAGAATCCAACGTACACTGCAACCCAGCTGGATGAGAAGCCTGATAAAGCACACGCTGCTAAAGGAACTAGCTGTCACCATTACTCTTATCTGGGTAATTCTGCACTCGCTTGCTTTTCACCTACAAAGACAGGCAGAAGGGTTCCCACGCTGCGCACAACACTCAGTTTAAGGCGAATCAGAAATAACGGCGCTGAATCAAAGCCGCAGAGCCAGCACCAGAAGTGATCGAGCAGATGTTGCTCCGAGGGCGTTTTCTGCAGCTAGGCCGAGTTTATGCCGAGCTGCAAAGCCTGTTCCCCCATGTACTAGCCGAGATCCTCATGCTCGTGCGGTGGCATTTAAAGCTTGTCTTCTCTTCTGCCTTCATTAGGCTGTTGTTTCCTGGGCTTTCTGCTAAATTGCTGTTTCTTTGTCCTCCTTTTCCCCTTGTATTTCTATCGTCTCTCCATGAGAGACCCTCCTGCCACTGCAGCCAGACCTCCCTGCCTCAAAATGTACATTTTGGGCTGGTTCTCAGTGCATGGGCAGGCTCTACAGACCCAAACAGGGCACCTTCTGCACTCTCCTCTTTGGGACAATATCGAGGGACAAGGGGGGACAAGGGACAAGACTCCCTGTGCATATTGGCTCCTTGCAACACATCCAGCTGCAACGAGCCACACGGAGAAGGGGTATGTCCATTGCTCCAAGGCATTGCAGCAATAATAGCAACCCTTCTGCGCTTGGAAGAAAGCCATGGGAACTATTTTGTATCGTGTGATGATGAAATAGTCTCTAATCCAGCAGTAACTAAGAAAGATGTTAAAGCACAGCTAGTAAATGAGGTATTTTGAAATCAGCAATCCCAGAGAACTTGCATTAAAAGGCCTGGCCAGAGAGCGCTCTGGATCATTAATGTTGGTTTTTATTAAGTCTTTGGAACACTGAGGGCTGGAAGAAATGCCAGAGTTTTAAGAGGATAGAAACAGGATGACCCACATAATTATCCACCTGTGACCCTGACTCCCATCCCAGGTGAAATAATGGAACAGCTGTAAAAGAACTTCATTAATAAGGCATTAAAGGAGGGTAACAGCAAATGCCAACAGCTTGGGTTTATAGGAAGCAGATTTGTCAGGCTAAGTTGAGAAAATTTTTTGGAGCTGAATCTGATTCCTAAAGCTTGCAAGCTGGATGAAAAGGAGTACAAAGCTTTCACAGTCTGAAGCCAACGGAGGCCTTGCAAAAACCTTAGCCTTCCTATTCCCTGTGCAAGGCCCACCAAAGAGTTACAGAGACCCTGTCGCAAGCCAGGAAACTGTGGGCTAAGATGGGCAAGTGATATTTGAGTCACTGTGTGCCGTGGAAAGCCACAATGCGGTGAGCAAAGGGAAAGGAGCGGCCACCGCCGGAATTTCCCTGCTGTTAAGTGTGAAACATTCGCACTCACGGCTCCGGATTTCCTTGGCTCAGCGCTTCCACAGGCGAGATTCCTGTTTGCTTCTCGTTAGCTGCATCTCGGGGGCGACTTCTGCCCAATAGAGTCAATGGCTTCGTTGAGGTAAAACCCCAACCCGTGTAAACTTAGTTGTGAGCAAGAGACCCAACGAGGCTTCCAGGTAGGCACCAAAGATGCAACCTGTGGCCCTCAGAAAGAGCAACAAGAGCCAGAGCAAGCTATTACCATCTCCTGCTGGTGAGGGACCAGTTAACACATTACTAGTTGTGATGTCTTTGGGCCCTGGCCCAAGAGTAAGGCCAGAAATGGGGAGGAGGGCGAGTCGAAGAGGCTGAAATGTTGCCGTCCTCGTGATCTTCCGGAGTGAAGCAATGGGTAACCAAGAGCCAAACTGCCTAATGCTTTGGAGTCCTATATTCCACAAAGGATGCAGTTCATCTCCAGCTGCATCTCTGCCTTGCCTGAGCCTGAAGAGCAGCTCTCCTCCCTTGCCCTTTCTTGGGAGGTCGATTATGGTGCAACCTTGGCTAGAACGTCCGTTCCGCAATACCCAGGTCCAAAGCTTTTAGCCACAAACCCATGATCTTCTTGATTTATGTTTTTGGGAGTCCCTGCCAGGTCCAGGTGGAAGCGTGGCAGGTGGGGGAGGAAAGTCATCCTTGTCCAAGTCATTAGGACACACCAAGATGCATCAGATATCACTCCCACCCCACCAAACAGCTGGCCTAGCCTGGGCATCGCTGGGATGGAGAGGCAGAGGGACTGTGAACAATTCCAAAATCCCCTCGACAGTCATTGCTGAGGCCATATGACTTCATCCCTGTTGCTGTTCTGTTGTTGAGACTCAAGAACAACAGCAACTTTCCATATCTTGTGGTTTGTGGAGGGTGTGAATAAATTCTCTTGCTGTGACTTCTTGAGGTGTCAGTAAACCCAGCCCTGCGGTGGTGAAGCCATTGAGCAAGAGAAGGTCCATGGTGGGGATGTGGCAGGCAAAGATTCAGTTCTAAGGCATCTTGTGGGCCCAAATGTCAAGCCAAAGCAGCCAAACACTGCAGAGAGCTCTCAAGTTCATTAGATACCTACTCAGACAACATGTCTAAAACTCACAGCTTCTGAAACACAAATTTACTCTTCTTTCCTAAATTTGGTTTCATCTCATACAGCCAAGTGAGTACAAGCACCAAAATCCAAAAAAAGACAGACTTGGGCCCTTTCAGACCCCAGAAACCAAAGAATCTCCCAAAACCTGTAGAAAAAAAAAGGCCTGTTGGCACAGGAATATGGAAAGTGAGGTGAAATGGGCACTGAA
Organism: Rhynchotus rufescens; assembly: GCA_032273925.1. Lineage (NCBI taxonomy): Eukaryota > Metazoa > Chordata > Aves > Tinamiformes > Tinamidae > Rhynchotus > Rhynchotus rufescens. The sequence continues at coordinate 50,920 of JAVCKT010013890.1, forward strand.
AGTTGAGCACAGCTCAGAAGGACGTCCAGCTAGGCCTTCAGAGCCTCATTTTCCTTGTGCTGCTCGGGTTGCTTGAGCTATAAAGCGTCTTAAAACTAGTACTAAGCATTAGGCCGTGTTAATCAGAGGACTAGGAAAGAAAACTGGGCATGTTGGCTGCATGTATCCACACCAATGCAGATCCCTGGGAGTTTTCCGGGTTGGAAAACACAGGTAGGGCCCAGCAAAGGAAGTATCCCGGAGCTTGAAGGCTCCCCAAAGGCAAACCTGCATCCATGGTAGTTTCCTCCCTCATCATGAGTTTCCCCAGTCCTCTTTGCAAAACCCTCTTGGGTTTCTTTTGGGTGCTCCTCAGTTGAGCCCAAACCCACAAAAAATCACGAAAAGCCCCCATTTCACCCCAGGGCTTTCTGAGAACAGCTCCAAAAGGAATAAGCCTCCTGCAGGAACAAGTGCATGGAGAACAGGAGAAGAGGAGGGACCTCTTAAGATTATACAAGGGGAAATTGCAAAAAATTACCTAAACCTTTAGGAACATATTTATATTTTGATTTCATGTAATATTACTTCCTGGTTTCCAGCACATATTCCCTGGGCGTCCCCTATCAAATATCAGGCAGTATTAAATCACTGATCCCTGATCCCCGCAGCTCTCAAAAACATCTGTACTAATTTGTTGGTTTTCCTTAACACGAGGGCCAGATGGAGTCCTCCAGGGCTCAGCCAAGTGAGATCGCTGACAGATGCAGAATGGAAGTGCAAAGATTTTTCCTTTATTAAAAATAAGGTTCCATGCTGCAAAACCTTCAGCTCGGGGCTTGCCAGAGTGATGAAATGACACGCGGCAACCTTGATCCAACACTGTTGTGGATACAAAAAAACAGGGTTCTTACCTAATGCTGCTCCGCGAGCAAATGGTTTCTGACAGCCTGTCCAAATTGGCATGGGCTGACGAGGTGAGCGGTCTGGTGGTGGGATACAGAGCTCTCTTGTTAGGGGTCTCCTAAACAACTCAAATGTATGTTGCTTTTTAAGCGCATGGATCTGTGGGAACAGAAAGTTTGGCACTCAACTCTCCACTTCCAAAGCTCTGACTCGGTTTCTGACGGATTCGGTTGGAGGAACCCAACATGAAGTTTCCTCCTTAGCCGGGTGTTTCCTCCTTAGCCAGCATGAGCCACCCCTCCTTGCTGCCCCTTGTTATGAACGTGGACCCAAAGCATCAGCAAGGGTTGCTCAGAGGCAACTACAGAACCCCAAAGAGATGGTCTAGATCATCCTCAGGGCAATTCCCTGGGCTTTCAAACCCTTTCCCTACGTGTCTCTGGGAAAAAGGGCCTGCTAAAGGTCTATCCTTGCCCCTGGACCCTTGTCCTGGAACGGAATAGCCCAGCTAGGGCATTTTGCAGGACTTTACAAGCAAAGACACAAGGAGGAAGCACCAGGAGGCTCATTAGCACCCTACAAATGTCATTGATGTGCTAGAAAGGGGCAGGTTTGGTGCATCCTTCTGCAGAGGGACACGTAGCCTTCACACAGGGTGCTGAGGCCGAGCAGCGACCGCCCCGACACGAGTACATCCCAATTTAAGGGCTAGTTGGCCACCAAGCAACAACCTCCATGAACGTGTCCCAGGAAGCTCCCCGGGGGACTTGTCAGCACCGCATCCCAGCGCCGGAACCCGAGGACACGTCCCAGCCAAGGGCATTGGTCAAGCCACTGACAGGCGGGATCTGTTTTCAATAAAATTTTATAGCCTGTCAATGTGCTGAATCCCCAGCAATAAAATCCATGCCATTAGCAAAATAAAAAGTCTTGCAGTGCCAGTGTCCTTTTTTTTTTTTTCTTAACTTCTCCCTTTTAATTCGAGGACAGCTGGGAGGGACTGAGTCAGGGCCAAGTTTATAAGATGTTTTCTTTAAAAAAAAATAAAAACCCAACCAGCTTTAATTACAATGGGAATTTTCAGAGCCTCCTTCTGGGGAGAGCAGCCATCTTCCGAAGTGACTTCATTTCCAGAGCTGGCGCATCTCCCAGGGCTTGAACAGGCAAGGAAAGTGAAAACCAGGGAGCAGAATGGTTTCAAGTTTGGCCTTCATGGTCTTAAACGGGGCTTTAAAGTTCCAGGGAAACTCTAGGATGCTTGGAGGGCTCCAAACCCACCTCGGATGGCACATCTGGGCATATAATATTGCGTGGCTTTCACGCAGTCTTCTGGAGGGAGCCAAGGGCTGGAACATCTGGGGTTGCATCTCTACACTCCTAGCAGGCACTTGCACTTCACTTTGGGTGATGTAAGGGCCACGTTTAGCCAGTTTAGATGCCATTCGAGTCCCTGCACCCAGATATAGAGAAGAGATGGATGCTTAAGAGCAATTCAGGAGCGCCAGGAAAGCAGTGAACAAGAGCCAAAGAACTGGCAGCCTTGGTCTCTGTTTGCAGCCTTTAGGGAAACAACCTTATCTGCATCTTAACGAGCACACTGAGAGGATAAAGATGGTAGCAGTCCCTATAGCTCTCCATATAGGCAGCCTAATCCCAGGCCCAAGGGATGGCCATTTAGGGAAGCTTTCGCCCTGCTCCTAATGCCTGCTTATCAGGCGGAGTTTTCCCTGCTTGAAAAAGGGCTTTCAAGCCCAAGCGCAAGAACTAAGAGCAAGCAGGAGGTATTTCCTATTAATTTTAGTACCAGTCGCATATAGACCCAAGCTCAAGCTGCACATACCAGCACACAGGGAAGGCAGGAGGATGCTGCATTTGGGGGCACTGCTGGGACCAGCTCAGGGTGACTGCTGGAGCCTCTCACCCCAACGTCAGCTCACGTTGGTATTTGCAGAGAGAGAAGTCCCTAACTGCTCAAACGCCTGTAAAACACGTTGAGAGCCTCAGATGACAGGTCCTACATAACTGCGAGCTCTTATTATATCATTCCAGCGTCCCCCTTGCCAAAAATCTGCCTTTACGGAAAAGATCCAGACACCAAAGAGGTTCTTAAGTGAGGACGTCTGACAGTAGTTCGGCTACGTAGGGATGTGAGATAGCAATAATAACGAAACAATACTCAGCATTGGAGGCCGCTGCACGTCTTCAAAGCCCGTCACCAAAATATTAGCTGATTATGCCCCAAATAAATGGCTTGCAGCTGTGGCCAAGATCCACGAGGTATTCCAGAGGAATGGATAGGACATCATCCATCCTGGACCCTACCTTGGCGCAAGCAAGAGCTCCAAGGAAACAGCTTGCAGGGAGTCTAGCTCTCGGGGACTTATATATGGACTATATATGTGGACTCCAGTCCATATATAAAACAACCTTTAGTGTTAGGGGAAGCGTGGAGGCCCAGGGCTACTTCCCCTACACAACAGGAGACGGCTGTGACGGTGCCAAAGGCTTCTCCAAAGTTCAATGTCATGCCATTAAGATTCCTCCTCTTTATCAGGGGAGGGATAGCTGCATGCCAGACAGCTTAAGGCATCGGCGGTGTTTATAGCAGCAACCAAGAGGAGAGCAGAGATCTGGCCCTGCTGTAAACACTGCGCTCATCTGTCTTAATTTAAGCGCTCGGCTTCACTACCGCGATTCTGCAGCACGTAGGAGAACCAAGACTCCTTCTCCCAGGCCATTCATTGCTTTTTTACACAGCCACCATGGGCCTCTTGGCCAAATCAAGCAGCAGGGGAGCCCAGGTTCAGGTGGACAACCAAAACCCTGAGCACTAGCCGTGCTTGGTGGCACAAATCCCCTCGCAGAGCACGGGGCCGTGGTATCCCTATGGTAGCACCACACTAGCCCACCTGGGTGCAGACGGACAGGACTGAGGTGCAAGGGGCTGGGTGGACAACACATTGATTTCCCCCTTCTAGAGGGAGGAAAAGCAGCCCCTTGTTTTCTGGAGTATTACAAACTCGCTGTGTTCCAAGTCTCTCAGGAGTTTGGGTTTCAGCCTTCCCTACCATGCACGCACGCAGTACTGGAGACCATCCCGCAACACATCATCAGCATCTGCCCCGAATCCCCCGGTGCTCACGCTTCAAACGGAGCTCCCAGTGCCCTCCAGGAAAGCAGGAGAGCCGGCACGGCCTGGAAACGGAGACGGAGCAGAGGCACAGGGCATAAAGAGCCGAGATGAGGGGAGAGCCGTGGACGGAATTGAGCGCTGCAGGAATCAGGATGAGGGCTCACCGTGCTCTTCCTCACCCCAAGGATGGGCAAGAGAAGGGCAGGAGCGAAGCACGCACAGCACCTGCTCAGGGCCTGGCTCTCACTGAAGCTGTGAGGCTCTTCCTTGGAAAACAGCTCCGGCTTCTCCCATCCAAGCCGGGCTCCTTCCCGCTCTGAGCTCATCCGTGGCTCCGGCTCCGGCACAGCTGCCTCTTTGCCAAGTCCCCCCGGCTCCCTCCTCTCCAGCAACACGAGCAGGATGATGGCCGGGCCAGCTGTTAGACATCACCACGAGGCTCAAAACAACCAAAAAGGCTGCGGAAAAAAAAAGAAATATCTATAACAAAGCAGTAGAAAGCCCCCTCGCTCCTTTCCCTCGGGCTGGCCATCGTGGGCTCGTTGTTATCCTTAAATCACCACGTGAGCCTCAGCCAGAATGACAGATCATTAAGAATATTTAAAAAATACGATGGGTGGGAACGCAGAGCCAAGGGACGAGGGGGATTTTTATTTTTTCACACCTAGGCGATTGCTTTGAATGCAGCTCAGGGCAAGCGAAGGAGCATCTAAATGACCTGCTCTGCACTTTCGGGGTGTTTCTGCCCTTCTCTTTAACCAATAATAACCAATAAATCTCATTCCCCATCACCCCTACATTCGCTAAGCCCCATGCAACCACCGGAGCACCAGAGCAGAAGCTAAAGAGCCCAACTCCTTATTTAAAGCCATTAGCAAGGACAGCAGCTGGCAGAGCACCAACAAGGTCCCCAAACAGCCGCTTCCCCAAGCCGGACCAGCAGAAAGGCCTCGTGCAACACCTGGAACAACAGGAAGATCACGGCTCTGCTCGGCTTCCTCTTTTCCCTCTTTGCCCTTTCCGGCATCCATTGGGAATGGGAGTGATTCAGTAGGCACATCAGCAAGGCTGTGAGATGGCATGGCCTTGAAGGTAGCTCCTTCCATCCCTTCTGCTTCCAGGGAAGTGTCCCAGGCAAGATGGGCCTTGGAGCTGATTGCAATATGAAGCTATACCTTCCAGAAAGGCACTTAAAAATACAACGAACACCGTTGTATAAATTGTTAGGGCTGCAGACCTGTTAGCTTGAAGCTTGAAGATAACCCCCACTCATGGCTATTTGGACGCTTGGCATTGGTAACTTCACATATTCAAACAAGAGGAAGGACTCCAAAATTTCAATAAATTCACTTTTTCATAATGACACAAGTCAGGTACATCCCTCGCACCCACCAGCTTCACCAACTCCCACCCCATCACACAAGCACCCAAAGAGCAACCCAAGAGCTTCTCCTCCAGCACCCCAAGCAGAGACCTTCCAATTCAGGATGATCCAACCATTGCAGAAAGGACCTGGGAAGCAGTGAGAAGAAACCCAGGAGAAAAGAGGTGTTGGGAGGATAACAAGCACACGTCCTTGCAACTCCTCATGCTGGGACATGCACCTGAAACACACGCACAGCACAGTGCAGAATGCCACATGTTGGGTGCACCAGGATTCCCCCCAAATTACACTTTTCGTGCACGGACACGTGCACCAGCTAGCCGCCTTCCTCGTGTATTTGCCTTGGCTGAACAGCCTGCTCTCCGTGGGCCAGGCCCAGCAGATATCCCGGCTAAGATAAACACCAGGCAGCTGCTGGGAGCCAGAGAGATTTTGGTGATTAACAGCTGCGAGAGGCTACGCAACGGGGACCCCCTGGCCAGGAGGAACCACTAAGCAGGAGAAGATGGGAGATGCACAAAGGTCTTGGGACCAGAACGGGACGGATGCTCCAGCAGATAAAAGCAGGATTACGGCTCCGTGATGCAGGAACGCTTATAACTGGGGGTTGCCAAAGAGCACAAGGAAATTCCCAATCGGCTTCTTTCTCAGCTGGAAAGGAGGACAGCAGCTGCAGTGGGACCAGCACAACCCAAGCGTAGGGATGCAACTGCGGAGCCAAAGAGGGTCGGATGGAAAAAGGGGGAAAACAGGACGTTGCGCACGATGCTACTACAAAAATAAAGGCGAGGATTAGTTAATAATGTGCGGTCTGCGAAAACAAACACGGCTCCCTATGAAGGCCCTCGTTCAAATAAACTGGTAGCGTGGTTGTCGTCGTGCCCCACCATCTGCATGTCTCTTTTCCGAGGTGGCCCAGTGGGGATTGTAACGGGACCCTTTAATCATTGCCTGTTTAATCCACAGGTCACTGCTTTTAACTATGATTCACTTATCAGCCTTCTCTGAGCAAGGGGTTAAGAGTCCTGGTAGCTGGCAGGTCTGTATCATTCCTGGTTTGCTTCCTGAAAATTTAAGGATATTTTAAAATAAGAGTTCCTTACATAGGAAAAGAGCATCCTAAGAAACACATTCGTTTCCTAGATAACAAGAGGAGCAGAGTCCTCCTCCTTGTTCCTGCGCAATATCTGCTCTTCTCATAGCTGTTTTATAGAAGAATTTGTGATTGTAAATGGCAGCTTGGAGGAAAGGGAAGCAAAGGGGTTCTTGTGCCAGAATCACCCCTGGCTCTCCTCCCATTTCGAGTTTCTCTTGCAATATAAAGCTGGAATACGTCAGGGCAGACTTCCCTGCCACGAGCAGCACACCGATGAACTGAGGAAAGAGGAGCCCAGTTGGTCACCTAGCCCCTTGCACCAGTAGAAAAAGGTGGAATCCCATGTGGGCCACGGAGTTATCCTGAATTAAAAGTGGTGGGGAAGGAGAGGAGGCTTAGAGTGTTTATTAGCAGTCATAACCTTAATCAAATAACACTCAAGGATATGTAAAGAAATCCGTTCCACCGAAGCCTCCCAAGCCAAATAAAGAAGTAAATGGGACTTCTATCAAAAACCTCTTTAAGAAGTTGTGCCTGTTGGGCTCTGAAAAACCTCCCTGCTTCCTGGGGAGCAGCCAAAGCTCCAGAGGAGCAAAATATTGGCCAAATATTCGGTCTCCAAAGGCACTGGAGGTGGGCAGCTGTCCCCAGGCGAGAGGAAGAGGACGAGAGATGCTGATTTACCCCCTTGGTCCTGGGAGGATTTTAGTCGATGTTTACATATTATGTAGAACTATACAGGGCAAAAAAAAAAAAAAAAAAAAAAAAAAAGAAAGAAAGAAAAGAAACAGACTCTGTGTAATAGAGGTGCATGTAAATAATCACCGGCCTAATCCCCTCTGACAGTGAAAGATAGCCAAGCAGAAAATGTTCGTGTCTGCAACAACCTGTAATTTAAGCACGAGGAAGTAGTGTCAAAAGGGGATTCGGGTTCCCATAAAAGCTGCTCCACTTCCAGACCCTGGGCCCCCCGGCCAAAAACACAGAGCAAACATCCAGACATAACATCTGAGGAGCACAGGCCCCACGAAGGGACTCACGGACCTCTCCTGGAGGGACAAGCACTGGGAAAAGGGTCAGGGTGAAGGAAGCCTTGGGGGTCGGGCAAAATACCCACTGCAGAGAGTGGGTGGAGAGCGGGGGATTAAATAAACTGATACTGCTTTTAAGCCTCCTGCTCGGCTGCTTCTTTCACCCAGGTCTTGCTAAGACCTTGCTCGGAGTGTCTAAAGGCAGGATGAGCCACCGCAGCTCCGATTTGTGCTCCTATTTCCATCCCCAACAAGCCTGTGCAGAAAGCAGAGACACCCAGATGAAGAGAAATGGGAAATATCATGGGGAATACGTGGAGAAAACGGGCAGGAGGCTTCACTGGGTGAATCTGCACAGCTCTGAGCTGCAAGACTTCATAGACCAGCCACTGCTGGCTGCACTTGGTCTTTGCTCAGAAACCCTAGACACGCGACTCCAGCAGTATTAAGTTGCTGCCGTGCGTGACCGTATCCCTCCCCGCGTTCACTGGGGAGTTTCTCTTGGTTGGGAATTTTCCAATGGGATGGTTTCTCATCGGAAAGTGCCGATACGCCGAAATCAAAGCCCTCTGTGGGAAGGTACCAGTTTCGGTGGGTCTGCCATGGGAAAAACTGTGCTCCCATCTGGGCTTTCCATTTGAGAGGCATGGACAAGGGTTGTATGTACCCAACCTTGCTGCCCCTTGGCAGTGCTGGTGTCCCTGGGGAAGAGGACATCTCCATCCTCTCCTGTCCCTTAATTCCTGCACTGAGGAGCTGTCTCATTGTGAGGTTAATGTCCCTGTAGAGCACAGAGTCTTTAGGTCTCTCCTAAAAGACCTATTTTCACTTCTAATAAATAACTTACCTTGTAGAGATGCAGATCCTTCAGCCGCACGGCAGGGACATTATCTGAGGACGCTGCAGAAGGGCAGATCCACATGTGCAGCCACGTTCCCAGGCACGTGCCTGTTGCAGCTCACTCGTCCGCTAACTTTTTCCAAGAAAAACCTCACAGAGCCCTGGGTTTACCTCAATGTGAGGTTGGAAATGGGCTGAAATCTGGCAGAAAAAGGAAAATCACCTAGGAAAAGGGGCTTGTGCTGAGCTCACAGGGCAGTGTGGTGGTGGGAGGGGATGCAGGTCACCCAGGACAGAGGCAGTGTCCTTGTCCCTCCCAGCCTTTGGAAACTGTCCCTTACTGCTTGATGATGGTTAGGACAACAGCACCATCTTGTGACTTCACTTGTCCCTAGAAAAAAAATTGAGGGACAGCCCCGAAGCTCCCTCTCGTGGTGTCTGCTGCAAGGCAGGAAAACCAGCCAGGGAGGAGCGATGGGGACAGGGATCTCCAGGAGCATCTCCAGGAGCATCTGCTCCAGCCCAGGTGTCTCACAAGAGAGTCTGCATCCCACACTGAAGCAGCCTGGCCAGGGAGAAGACCCGTCTTGGCAAGCCCCTTGGCTTGTACAGCTAGCACAAAGTGTGAGCACAATCCAGATCTTGTAACTTGGCTACTTCTCATCCAGACAAGTCCAACGTATCCCTGATGCCCTTTGGAAGAATTGCTCCATGGAGGGATGTTGGGTCTCCATCCCTCTCCAACTCCATGCAAATCAGCCAAGGTCCAAGCAAGAGCTTCATGCAGGTGAAGGTCTATGTGCAGCAGAGACTCCACAACAAAGGACATAAATTCAGATGAATTATGCCCCAAAAAGGCTCCTTTCCTCAAATTTGCAGCATCAGGGCCCAGTCAACGTGCACAAGCTTAGCCTTGCTAGCTAGGTCTGCCCTCACGGCGCAGGCTGAGCTTTCCAGAGAACATCGCACCGGACGCCGTGCCAGCCTCGCCGTTCGCTATCGATGAGATAATGTCTCTTAAATCTGGACACGGAGCCGCTCAGCTCCGTTCGGCCGCATTCCGCCTTCGGGACAGAAATGACCGGGAGAAATATGAGAGGTTAGTGACATTTCTTGGCTCGGGAAGCACGGGCCTGCTGCGGAAAGGAACGCGATCAAAAAGAGGCATCGCCGGGGCTTATTTTCAAACCTTTGGGGTGTGAAAGGCTTTAATATTCGCTTTTCTAACACAGCTTTTGAGCAGTTTTCCTCAAGATGGGCGAGCCGAGCGATGGGCAGCTCCTCGTTGAGGTGCAAGGAGAGCACGGGTAGATACCCAGCGCTTCCCACGAAGCTGAGGCCTCTAATCCAGCGCCCAAGGCCTTTCCCGGCGGCGCGGGGCTTCTCTTCCCCGCCATTTCTCTGCCCTTATCGCTCCCTCCTGCCCGCGGGCCAGAATTAAAAGACATAATGGCGGGCGCTCCCAGGCGAGGGGGAGGAAAACCCAAAAGAGCAGGTTCCTTGTTGGAGCGCCGGCTTCCCCGGGCTCTCCCCGCCGAGATGAAGAGGCCCTTTCACCCCAGCAACGAGGAGGCTGAGGGGGGATATGCGAGACGGGCCGGGCCGCGGCGGTTGCTGAGGAGACCGGCCCGGGCCTCCTCAACCCCACGGCTTCTTCCTAGGGCTCCTTCAGCCCAAAGAGCGCCTTTCATATCGCCTTTTGTCCTTCGCCGCCTCCCGGCGGTTTTTCATTACCCCTATCCTCTTAAAAAGCGTTTGGGGGCCGGGGGGGACCAAGGAGGGGACCCCCGGGCCCTCATGAAGAGAAAGAAGAGGCCACGGGGCCTGGAGTTGCGGGGCGCACGCGGGGGCCGCGCCGCGGTTCACATCCCGTTTCATTACCGGCCAGCTGGGCGAGCAGGGAACTTTTGCCCCCAAACAACAGGTTCCCAACCGGGGAGAGCTAAACGCATTTAGTTATTGCCCTGAAAGCAATTTCGCTACTTTCCATCTCTTTTTTTTTTTAAACTTATTGAGTGCTCTGCCTTCGTTGTGGTGAAACACACGAGTGGTATGAAATGAATTGACATCCTCAGGCTGTTGCAGATCCCGGGGATGGGAAATCTTGGATAGCATCACCCCTCTATTTCTGCAAAATCTGAAGGTGTTAAATCAAAGCTACAAGCCCCTGAATACAGGACTAAGAAAGGACACGCTTGTCCTTTGCTCATAAAAATAAGCGAGTTCTCCATTTATCCCTTTACAAGGTGGGTAAAGGATAATAAATATATAAATAGATGCAAGAAAGGTTCAGATAAAGTCGTCTAGGGCTCTATAACCTCAGACTAGGGGTATGGACACTTGCTGATAAACACACTCTTAATTCCCATCGCTTTTTCTTTATTTACTCCTCGATTTTCATGCGTCTTCATTTCCTACAAACCAGCCTCTGCCAACGAGTGATCGCAAATTGCAGCCCGTTCCTCTTGGTGGAAAGGTCAGAAACGGAGGCCAAGGAGAAAGGCAGCAGCAGACACGGAGACAGAAAGCGAGTCCTCATAAAGATCTGGCTGGGAGGCTCCCTGAGAAAATGTCACGTTGGGGAGGCTCTAATAGCTTTAATCTGCTGTACAAGGGGATTAAAGGACTCATTCTCCCAGGACAAAAAAGAGAAAGGAGCAGAGCGGAAGGCGCAGAACAAGAGGGGAAAAAAGGAAGGCTGCAAGAGGAGGAAAGGGGAGAGCTAAAGAGCTCAACTCTAAAGAGCTCAAGTCTAAAGAGCATCAGTATTTAAAGGGCTCCATCTTCAAGCATAATAAACATGAAGTGGCTTTCGCCCACGGCCTCGCTGTTGCTTTTTCATACTCAGCAGACACACTCCAGCCCTCTTCAACGGGGGCAACTTGTTATGTTTGGCTCTGTTGGTTTGCAGGGGCTGAAGGAGTGGGAGGGGGAAGCAGAAGGTTAATGAGGCTCTGCAGATGCAGCAGTCGGCAGAAGTGGTCGGCGTTATTTTTTAATAGTGTTTTATGGGCTTTGATCCTCACCCCTGCTGTCCCTGGGTGCCGCAGACGCCCTTGTGCTCGAGGGCCACGGAGCAGGCGAGAGGCCTGGGAACAGGAAGGAAGGATGCTGGAGTGCTCAAGTGCTCCTCGAAACAGCCTTTGCAGCGAGGCCAGGAGATGGAGAGCGCGGCCTTGAGAGGGTAAGGAAGGAAGACGGCCTTACATACTCCTTAAAGGAGAAAAAGAAAAGAAAAAACCCAACGCAGCAATTGTGGAGGATGGAAAGGCCAAGGAGCCACCAACGTGGACGAGGGAACTGTGCTCTTAAAAGGGAAACCGGATCCTCAAAGCCCTAGTATTGCTCAGGGATCACAAGACTCCAGGTTTCTCCCATTAACACATCCACCAGCACACAAAAAAAGAAACAAGTGGGTTTCCAGCCTGTCTGCTATGTGTTGAATAAGACTATAGCATTTGCTGTAATTATTTGCTACCTCCTTTTTCTCAGCTCAACAGGCTTGCAAGTCAGAATAGATGCTCCAGGACATCATCAGGCACAGATAAGGCAGGTTTCTCTTGACTCTTTTAGCAGCTTGGCCTAGCATTAGGAGTCTGGCTAGTCTTTGCACTCAAAGGAAAAATATATATTTAATTGTAACAAAATAAGGAAATTCCAAGACAGGAATTAAAGTATTACATATCCAGTGGAGACAGGGAGCAGCATTAAGATAGGAAGAATACAATTACCTGAACTGGAATGTGGCCAGGAAAACAGCATTAATTTATTTCAAGAAAGCCTCAAGTGCCAAAACCTGGATTTTATATTTAAGCCTGAAATACAGCAAGTTGCTGCATCCCAATTTGATTATTCCAAAGCTTTCTGAGTAGAAAAGGGGTCATAACGAGCACGTTCCTCCTCACTGAGGAAGCCTGATGCTCTACTACAAGGTATGTGTCGGTCAGACAACACCTACACACAAAGTACAGCCTAAATGCCCTCCCTGTCCCACAATGTGCCTGCAGAACTACAACCACCCTCAGTCCCAAGCAAGTTCTCGAGCGCACCCTGCTTCGATCTGGTATCAATTACGCACTGTTCTGCGGAGATAAATGCTTAATCCTCCGGCTGTTGACACTGGAAAGGGCCCAATCTACCCCAGGGTGGATAGTACAGAGGGGAACTTGGCTTTGGCTACGATCTCTGCATCATATGCTCTACAAATGCTCACCGACTTGTAGGTAATGGGTTTCATAGGGTGCTCAGGATCTTTCTGGGGCAGAACTAAGCTAAAATAACACATGACCCAAGCATTCGTTGTATTAAGTTCTTCCTTCTGCATTGCTTTCCCCCTCAACATAATATTTCAACTTTCATATGGATTTTTTTTCCTTTTGAGACATCCCCTCCCATTTCCTTGTAGCTTACCAGCTTTCCTCCTGCAGGCTTGATATCAAGGTGGACTTCCTACAAGGCAGAGTTCAAGAAATGTGCAGACAGGTCTGCACAACCACGACAACCACAGAATCAGAGGATCCTATCTGGGTGTTTTGCTCCCAGCTCTCCAAACTGCTCTGCTGGTTCCACCTCCCTGGAAATCCTACATCAAGAAGTTGGCTTGTCAGGGAGACAGCAACAAAGCTGATGGCACCAGAGAGGGAGAACTGTTTCTCTCTGAACAAACTGCCAATCTAGGCTCTGAGTTACACCACAAACATGGATTTTCTAATCCATTTTCATTAATGATAAAAAACTATCCCCGTTTCCCACCCTAACCACTACTTTGGAGCCTGTCCCCTACAGTGGTTTGCTCCTCGTTGACCACAAAACACCTTCTCAGGACAGCAGTGCCTCGATGGAAATTTGAATGGCATTTTAAATTTTTTAGGGGTTTTTTTTGTGGGTTATCTCACCAAAGCTATAATAACCAGAGGAAATAAACTTTTAGCCCATCTGAACACAGAAGTTTGCCACTGTTGTGCTTAACTTCATCTGAAAACACAGGAAGGAACTGACATTAAGAAAAAAAATAATTTATTTTAATGGGTTTTGTACTCCTTAACAACAAGATACAGAGAGGAGCTACTTGTTCCTATGCTGTTCCTAGGCTGCTTGTTCTCAGCTGTGATAACGGCCTAAGATCCACGGAGAAGAAAACAGGCGATTAAAGTCTAGCCAGCAAGAGCATGAGAAAGGGCTCCGGGAATCCTGCTTTTGTTTTCCTTGCCTTAAGGAAAGAAAAAAAAAGGGGATTCTGGAGATTAAAACCCCAAAGATCTCAACCCAAACCGCTGGGGTCTGCAGCGGACTCCGAGCGCCTGCACTTTGTAAACTCCCTTCATCTCCCCGTCCCGGCTCCTCCAACATAAACCCAGTGTCCCTTGGCCACGTGAGCAAGTGCTGGCAGATGCTTCCAGCCTGCAAAACGCCGGTGTCGAGGCCCTGCTTGCATGAAGGGTGCAGAAAGCCTGGTAGGACTGCGAGCCATCAGTGCAGCATTCCAGGGACATCCCGAGCTCTGCTCCTTGGAGCTGTCTGGCGGAAATCACGAATTATTTCCATCGGGAGGAATGGAGATGGGGTCATTTGCACAACAGCAGACGTCAGGGTTAAAGGTGGGGGGTATCAGAGCCTTCCTGGAGAAGGAGAAGAGGAAGTTCATGCTATATCCAGTGTCTGTAAGGCCTGGCTTACACCTCTGACCTTGTGATGTATTAAGGATAAGCCACAAGAAAACAGGAGCAAAAAAGAGGGCGAAGCCGCGCTCCACATCAATGCTGGGCCTATGGACACACTCCTTGGCCATCTGGGATTAGCCCACACAAAACACTCTCCAGTGCTTGGCCTAACGTGCTCTTTGCTACTCAACCTACAAGCTCTCCCCTTTACCAAGCTGGAGGCAAGACTACTGTCAGAAGGGTCTCACTTGGTCCTGGAGCCTCAAAAGCAGCTGTGGTCCTGTGCACTTCTCTCTTGCAAGGTCTTTCGAGGTGCTTTCACCCATGGCAAGTGCCAGGAAGCAGGGAACAAAGTCCAGTGCTGGCCAGTTTGGAGATTCGTATCCTGGAAGGAATAAAAGCAGAGCTGTTGGCCTGTCCCTCCTTGTCCATCTGCTCTGCAACATATTTGACATCTGGGCAAGGCAAGCTTGCAAAACCACCGAAATCTTGGATGTCCTTGGATGTCAGAGAGTTCGTTTTCCAGATCACACTTTACCCTATTTGCCTCCCTCTGTTTAGGCAATAAAACATGCCAGAAAAACATACTGGCGTTGGAGGCAGCTCCCCTGCATCCCCAAGGCAGGACAGCAGCTTTGTCTCCTGCATCTCTCTGGCTTTTCCAAGGAGTTGGGTAGAGGGATGGGTTCCTGACGGACTTCAGGCTCAGCATCATGCTCCTTTTCCTCCTCACTTTTCTTCTGGTAGAACAGACACAAAGCTGCTCCAAAGGAGGTTTGTGGCCAGCCCACAGGTCCTTCCCAGACGAGGCTGGTATCTTCCATCCAGGCTCTCCATCACATCCACAACGGGACAGACATACGGCAGAAAAACACCTCCAGCCACTGACACGGGCTTTAATCTATGGCAAAAGAGAAGCCTGGAAGAAGCCTCATTTAGCACGGGAGAACTTCTTCACTAGAAGCTCCCAGGCAGGTTCAGCAAAGGCTGAAAAGAGGGACCAACCATCCTAGGCCTGTGGCTTCTTCTCTCCTTGCTGCTGACCACGGCAGCCTGGTTCATGTGGTGACATTCCTGCTTTCTCCAGGCTGCTAGAGGCAGACGGGGCAGCAGCTGCTGTCTCGGGCTCGTCGCTGGAGTCCTTCAGAACCAAGAACTCCAGCAGAATGTCCAAGAGGCAGAAAACCAGGTGCCTGAAAGGGAGAGAAGAGAAAGCTTAGGGTGGCCGGGGTGCAGCAGACAAAAGGTCTCATATTCTCAATGGAATCTGTCCTTGGATGGTTCAGCAGCTCCTCAGATTCCCTTGGGAAATACATGGGGCCTAGGAAAACTCGCCAGGTTTATGCTGTGGGAAGAACTTGGCCCTGTGGATCTGTCACAGCACCACCCCAAGCACCTCACAGACCCCAGCACACAGGCTCTATCACGCTAAGGAGGCTCTAATTAGAAGTACCTGTTAATGATGGGCTGGCCCAGCGACTCCAGGACCAGATTCCAGCTCAGGCGACATTTACTCGTTCCCAGGATGTCTTGGATCACATCTGTTAACAAGAGAGAGAAACCTTTAGGAACAGCACGTGTCCACTGTAGTGAAACAAGGTCAAGCTTCCCCCAGCGGGGGCTAAATTGAGGTTTATGACGGTACTTTCAGGCCAAGCTACCTTGTCCCCATCACCGTGACATGAGAGAAGAGCCGGGCACAGAAGTGCACACAAAAGCAGAAGCCTGGAAGGGGCTCTAGAAGCAGCACTTTTTCCTCCCAAAAGGAATAAAAAGGGCCCCTTAAGCGGCCGCGAGGAGGTAAAGCTCAGACCACGCTCGCAGGGATTAGGCAGCAGCCGCTTCAATGCCAAAGGTCCCCGTGTCAAACTCGAGCAGGGGGGACCCGAAGAGCTGGGCTAATGATTTCAGGCTGAGGCAAAAGCGGCTCTCTCATCTTTACAGCGAGCTTTGACTTGCTAATCCTGCCTTATCAGGGCATGGAGGGCTCCCCAGGCTCAGCTTAGGAGGCTCTGGGACACTCACCAGGCAGGAGTCCCATCAAGCTCTGCAGGGCCTGCTCTGCTGCTTCTTTCTTCTGCTCCTGGCTCCTCGGTGGTTTAGGCACCACCGGTAAAACTCCTCCGGGCCAGATGGATTCCTGCAGCAACTGGAGGTACTGGACCCAGCGCTGGGTGCACGTCAGATTGATCACCTGGATTTCCAGCCACCTGCGAGCAGGGAAGGACAGAGAGGTCAAAGCTGCTGCCAGCTCAAGAGCTTTCCATCCATGAGAAGCTCTTTCCATCGGCTTGCTGTACATTAAATGTGCAAAAAGTTCAGCTAATTCATACTTGTAAAAACATCTGAAGTAAAAAAATCCCTGTTTTACAAAGACACACATGAAATCACAGAAGAAAGCCAAGAGTCACCATAAGCCTCATCTCCCTGCTGCGCACTGGTACTCAAAGGACTAACTGGTCCTCAGAGGGAACCCACCTAAGAGATTAAGGTTGGCCAGATCCCTTAAGTGACACAGCCTCAATGGCCACAAAGCCACAGCCACTTCCACAGCAAAAGCCATTGCTGGCAGCCAAAATTCCCCACCAGCATGATGACAGGTCAAGGAGCAGATCCCCAATGCCACCAAGGCCAACAGGAGGGTGGCTGTGGACATCAGGAGGACCGTGGCCACACGATGAAGGAGCTGGCCCATCCTGGGGGATGGAGAACCTTGTAGCACCTCATTCCTCATCACCAGGAGGCTCCAGAGGAGCCTTGGAGATGTCTTAGGCTGAGGGAGCACGCTTGTGGTTCCACCAGAGCTCCAAGAGCCCCCGAGGAGTCGGCGAGCGGGGCCAAAAGGCCCGTTCCTCTTGGCAGCCAGCGCCCGCGCTCGCAGTTCCCTCAGCCCTCTGGCCCGGCGGCCAAGAGCCGGGCCCTGCCAAGCCAAACTTTATTTAACCTGCGCTCTGCCAGACTGTCTGCATTCTTCTCGGGCTCGGCCTTGGGCCCACGGGCTTCTTTCCTCCACCGAGCGGGGCAGCACAAGCATCAGGAATAGCAACACCTACAAGGTGACCCAGGGCAGAAGGGCATTGAGTTGCCAGAAGGAACAGTTTACACTTCTTGCATAGGAACTTCCCACATGTCCAAAGTTGACCTTCATCTGGTTCACAGATTGTGATTTTTTGCAGCATTGAAGGACTAAGTGACACAGATACATGTGGATGTCAAAAACACACATTCATAGCCCTCTATTCCCAGGTAAAGACAATTCCTATATGGAACATGAATAGAAATGGCTTTTTTTTTTGACAGAAGACTGATAAGTTGCTATTCCTACTCAGGTATTTCACAAAGAAACAGCCTGAAATGAAGGAAAATAAACCCATAATTGAATCATCTCCCTTCAATTCAAGCAGGGACCAGCCAGGACCCGACCTCCTGGACTCAGAGGTTCAAATATCATGAGAACATCCAACACAGAGACGGATCGTGGAGGCTACAAGGCCCTGAACATCAGTCTGGAGGTGCATAACTTGCCCATGCCGTAAGGGTGTTCTGCTTGAAATAGCTGCTGGTGGAGGAATTAAAGAGCTGCTAAAAATGAGCTGATTTAATGCCACGGCTTAAGCTGGAACACCAAGGTCAACTGAAGGGGCCCTATAAGAGTGGCAGAAGTGGCCTGGAAGTGAGAAAGAAGGCCTGGGTGCTACGTACCTTGGCCTTCTTCTGCCACCTAAACACCTCAGGCTGCTAAGGTGGGACTTGTTATGGTCAAGATGGGACTAGGAGTCCACAGTGGGAAAAAATCAGGTGTGTAGACCTGAGTTTACCTGGTTCCTGCAAGCTTTGGTAGACCAGGAGGATTCACCTACACATGCAAAGAGCTGGAATGGAGAGGCAGATGTTTGTAAACATCTGCAGTTTGTAAATAACTACTGGAAATTGGTAAATCTCTGCTCTTCCTGGCCATGAAATTGAGGATGAGAATTGCCCACGTCAGCTGCAAACAGGAATGGTTTGGCTAGTGTGAAAAATCACTATTGCTGATGGTGGTTAAGACCTGAAACGTGAACAATTATGGTTATCCCTGGTAAACTCCTGCTGGAGAAAGGAAACAAATAGAGAAAATCAAGGGAAAAACAACAACTAACGTCCTCCATAAATCAAGAACTACGAAGCATCCTTTTAGACGCCTGGCCAAAAATACACACGCAAAAAGTAAACTGTCCTCTTGCCTTCCTGGAAATGTTCCTTTCCTGCTGCCCTATAAAACATTTACAATTACAGAGGTTTTGGACAAGTCGTTCTGTACACTGAGCCCATGGCCATGAAGCGTCTGAGCAGCGAAGCTGCAGCCTCCAACCTGGTGAAACGTGGGCGGTTTCACCCCAAAAAGTGAAAAATCTTGGGAATCTGAATACCTTTCCCCTGGTTCCTTGGATTCACATGTGCCAGGATCATGCAGGGACATGATAGACAACAGCCTGCAGCTCTAAGACCTTTTCCCCTGCACAAGTGGCTCTGCTTTGGTTTCACTTCACCTCGCTCCCCTTGCAGCACCGTGGGGCTCAGAGCAGGGGCAGAAAGCAAAAACCGGCCCCAAAAACGCCGTTTTTTTCACCAAGCATCTCGATAACATCTTCATCCAGGGTTTATTGAGCCAACTAAGCTCTCAGCGGTGCCCCAGGGAGAGGCTGGGCTGTCTCAGCCAGGCCCTGCTCGGCGCAGATTGCTTCATTAGCCCTTCAAAATATATAAAAACACCATTAACCCTTCACGGGCCAAGCCAAACCCAAGCAAGGAGAGGAAATATCTCCTTTCAACCCTTCTCCCTTTCCTTTCCTCTCTTGGAAAGAGGAAGTTTTTAAATCGTGGAAAAAGGCTGGCACGCAGCTGATCTGCTGAAACAGAGTCAAAAGAAGGATAAAAACAAAAAAAAGATGCAGTTAAAATGATGTTGAAATCGTTATCGAAGGCCTGAGTGCTTGCTCTGTTCTAGTGGCTGCTTTTGGAAGGCCACTAGAAAAAGGGGGAAAAAAATAAAATAAAATTGTTTGGGACAGAGATTCGAAGCGCGATCCAAAATTTCCAGGTGCTTGGAGACAACTGCATTGAGAGCCACGTCCAAGCTGATTTTTATTTACTTTACACACACAGAGGCCTGAAAACCACTTTTGCTGACATACCACAGGCCTGTGATTTCTGTTGCACTTAAAAATTGGAGATGGAGGAAAAACAACGAGCTGCGAGAGCAGGAGAAAGATGCCATGAGATGGTTGGTTTCATCGCCCGGAAATTTGGGTTTTTCAGCCCTTTTGGTGCCTGGCCTGACACGAGGCTCCAGCAGAGCCCCCAGGCCAGGAGGACACCAAGGGGGGAGCACCAGCCTGGTGCCCCACGACACCATCCGAGCCACCCGCGTGGACTGAGCACGGGGACAGCATCCCGAGGAGCCCTGGGGACACCGGCAGACTCCTGACCTAGTGACCAAGATGCCAGCGGGGCCACGGCCAGGGCACGGCTCGAGCCTCCTATTTTCGGCGCCCGATGGACTCACCACCTCTAAAAAGCCCTCGGATTCTCCGGATGCTTTTTGCTCTCCTGCCCAAAAGCCCCAGAGCCAAGAAGAGCCCCCTGCAGCGCTCCCCGTCCTCCCTGGAGCAGGGATGGCTTTTCCTTCCCAACGCAAGGAAGACAGTCGGACAGCGGAGGGCTGAGCAGTCCGGCTGTTTACAGGCGTGCGGAGAGGCTGCTGGAATTTCCTCCTGGCCTCCGGGATCACCCGCCGCTTCCAGCCCCTCCGCCTCCAAAAAAGGATCCCTGCCTGTTACATAACGCAGCCTCCCTTTTCCTCGGCGAGGCCTTTTTCGGGCATGCAGCCTTCGTCCCGCCGGCCTCCCTGCTGCCATCCAGCTGGAGCCTCACGCCCGGCTCCAGCTATTCCAGCTAAAAAAAAAAAAATCAGGAAGAGAAGAGTGGGACGGGATATTTCCTGCAAGGCTGGAGGTCTCGCTCATCCGAAGGAGCTGGGAGAGGAGGCTCCAGCAGCTGCCCCTTCCTAGCACCCAAAATACCCGAAATACCTGTGAGAGCAAAACACAGATACAAGAAGTCACCCTTCTATGTGGCTCAGGTCCCACGGGAAGGGACAGGGCACTAACCAAGCAGGGACAGAGTCCCCCAGTCCTAACACATCCAGGGATATCGACATCCCTGCTCCACCTGGGATATTTTAGATTTACCCGCAACCAGCCCATTTGATACCATAAATCCACCCGAAGCAGGGTCACCTTTGAATGAGGGTCCCAAAAAGCAGGTCCAAGACCTTCTGCATGTTGTCCGTGCAGAGCCAGCCCCAGTGATCGGCGAGGAGCAGGCGCAGCAGGTCCAGGGCCAGCTCAGCCAAAGCCGTCTCCGAGTCTGCCAGGAGGAAGAGGAGGGTCAGATGAGGACAGCAACTCAGAGCCTCGGGGAAACAACCCTAGAAGAGCTCCTTTTAATTCCTTCTTTCACCCAAACCGCCTTGTTCTTGCTACCAAGGGGTGCATCAGCCCAGAATGTGGCTGCTCCAAGCACAGGTTTGCTTGGGTGTTGCCCAACTACACCCCAGCTCTGGGGCACAATTGGCGCCAACTCGTACGACTGTCTGACACGAGTGAGCTCGGTCTTTTGGTGCAAAGTTTGTAGGAAAGGGATGGGGAGCACTGGAGTTAGTTATGGGAACTCTGAGCTTGGGTTAGCAGGAGCGAGTGACAGTATTTTATAAATAGGGACTGTCTATCCCAGCCTGTGCACATGGAGGGCAAAATGGGGAAGTTTTCCAGGCTCCGCTTGGTGTCCATAGGCTGCCATCGTGTGGCAGGGCCACGGCTCAGCACGCGGACGGACGGACCACATCTGCACAGAGCAGAGGCAGCAGCAAAAAGAGGAATTCACAGGCACCAAGGCCCAGCTGGCGACGCAGACCTAGGACAGGAAAACACCCCACGGGGCCTCGGCTTTGCTCACGTTCAAAAATAACCTTGTGGTTTTGCTAAGAGGCTGTAGCACCTCTGTGCTTCAGAGAGGGGTCCTACAATCTGGAAGGGAGCGTCAGTCCTTAAGCTGGGCCTACAGACTTGCTATTTCTCCCGGTTTCTAGAAATGCAGGATCGCTGCTGGGGGCACCAAGGTGAAGATGTGCAGTGCACAAGAGCTGGTGCTTCCACCAGCAGCAGCCCCGCGCCAGGCACTGGGGGAGAAGGGGTGACCTGCAGGCTGAGCTCACCGTCCCCGGCGTCCGGACACGTCCCCTGCTGCCACGTGCCCGGCACGTCTGTCTCCTGGGGCACGCAGGACTCCTTGTCCTTGTCCTCGGGAGCAGCGTCCAGGAGCTTCTCCTGCTTCTGGATGAAGGACTCCATGGCAGCCAGCGACAGGGAGCCCGGGACCTGCAGAAGCAGCAGAGTTTCAGTGGCACCATCCCCTGCTTTGCACCTTGTTCTACCCAAAAGCAGTGCAGCAAACTGCAGCCACAAGCTTCGTGCACCTGGATTACTCCAAGGCAGCATCAGGAACACGAAAGGATTAAACAGGGATGTGAACTTACAGCACTGCCCTCTCTCAGGGCGTAGAGGATCCTGTCGTGAGCTTCACCTGTGCTCAGCACCGGCGTGATTTTACTGGATGGGAACCTCAGCCTGGACCTGAAGGGGAAAGAGACAGCAGGCTTTGCTCCATAAGCAAAAAGGATGAGGTTCTCAGCTGGACTGGATCCTTTTTAAGCAAGCAACTGCCCCCAGAATGACCATAAGTTGGTTATATAAAAGCACCACAATCAAAACTTACCAGCCTCAACCACACGTTTCTGCACACTGGCCTTCCAGTGGGAGCGATTGTGAAACACAGGTCTCAGGACACACAAACACACGCAGAGAGGGCGGTGGGGATTTGGGGACAAACTGGAAAGAAGGCTGTTTATCACTAAGGAATGTCCTTTCCAGCCAAGTCTCTTCAAAACTTGTACTTTTTTGGTTTGTCTTTTTCCCCCTCTTTTTTTCTCCTTTGTCCAAAGCAGTTATTTTTAGCAAAACATTACTTTTTTTTCCTGGTAAAAGCCACGCTTATGCAGAAACCTTTCTCTTTTCTGGAAGGGAACAATCATCACTGAGCACAATGGGGTTGTCACCAGGAACAACACCAAATGTCAGGCGCTCGCAGAGCAATGTACAGGCAATGACCTCAACCACTGCTCTTAAATATTCAAACATTTGCTGGGGAAAGTGACAGGCTACTGTCGCCACACGTGCAAAATACATGAGAAAAGCAGAAGTAACCCTCAGGTAGCCACCAATTAAAAACTAGCAGGGTAATTACATGTTTTTTTCATCTGAAACTTGCCCCAAAATAATGTAGACAGCAAAAAATGTCTGTAACAGCGGCTGCCCGATGCCATCAAACTTATAGCTGCATTTTGCAGTGACTCACCACATATATAGGTCATGCGAGTGTTTAAGGCTAAAAACAACAATCCTCTAAGAGCCCCAGCACTTTTGTTGGCAAATGCCACCATCTCCCAGCTGCTTGGGAAGAAAAAACCCGCAGGCAAGAAAAGCTTCAGGGCCAAACGCTGTAAAAAAACAGAGTGTTCCTGGAAAATCTCTTATCTAAATAGGAGCTCAAGCTTGGTTTTTAAGAGAGAAGGGAATATAGCAGAAGTGTGAGAGCAACGTGGTATTTACCACGTGTAAAGAGCGAGCTCAGCAGCCCCACGGAGGAGCCGGCTTGTTTGCAAAGCTCACGTGCAAGTTTGGGATCAGCTCTTACTTGTTGGCCTTCTTCCCTTCTGCTTGGGGTTTCCCGTCCACTTCCGACTCGCTGAGATCCTCCGTGGGGCTCTGCGGCTCCGACCTGGGGAACGCCGTCTTCAGGGTGTCCACGATGGCGTTGACGACGATCTGCAAAGCTCAGTGGTGTCACCATCACCAGCCTGGCGCTCTACCACTTCACATGCCCCTTTTCCACCTTCTACCACTTCACATGCCCCTTTTTCCACCTTCTACCACTTCACGTGCCCCTTTTTCCACCCCAAACCTCAAGCTCTGTGGCACAGACCCTCGCTGGCATCCGGGCACCCCTGCCCAGCCTACCTTGTCTATCCTGGACACCACGAAGGGCTTCTTGACGAACGCGATCCTGGCATCGGTGTTCAGGGCGAGGAACTCCTGCACCTCCTCGCTGGTTGCGATCTCGGGCACGGCGCACAGTTGCTGCAAGGGAACACGCAGCCCTGGCTCTTTCCTGGAGCACATCCCAGCTCCCTTTATAGAAAGCACAGCTGGAAAAGGCTCGGGGCACAGCTTCTCATCCCAAACGACTGCTTGCCTGCTTGCAGAAAGCTGTAGATATCATTACATGGCTCTGCTACACAGAATTCAAAACCTGCTCTGTTGCTTGCATTGGGCTTCTGATGCTCCACAACATGCCATAATCTCCAAAACCCCCCGTATAACAGGCAGGTCCATAGGCCACAAAAGGGCATCTGCTCTTCAAGCCTTCTCTCCTCTATAACTCGAAAAAGGGCAAGTTTCTCACCTTCAAGAAAGACTCTAGGAGGCTTTTTCTGGCTTCCACTTTATCGCTGTCCATGTTTCCGAATGGGAGATCCGGGAACAGTTTCTTCGGGCCTTTGATATCTGCAAAGGAAACACAGCCCTAGTCAAAATACTGGTTTCTTTAAGCTTTGCTGCATGCAAACATCACATTTGCAAATTACAGTGTCCTGGCGTTTCGTTCACTAGCAAAGCTGCAAAACTGCAAAAGCAAGTGGTGTGATCTGAACGGGAGCTGGGATTTCTTTGGAAGCACTGGAATTGGCTGCTGCTGAGGAATTGCTCTCCAGAACAGCAGGGACAAGGGCATCATCGCTGATAATTCCGCATAGGAAGGGATACCCGCAAAGCAGGAAATCCTCAATCCCGTTGCTCCAGGAAGGGCAATGCTTTATCATATCCAGGTCTCCCTGCATCCAGAGGATGCGCACGTGCACACGAGGACACCTACGACAAGGAGCAGTGGAGAGGGGATTGAGGAGGGCAGGGATTTGCTGGGCAGGCAGCAGGGCCACTGACTTTTGAGGAATTTGCGCAGCTCCGGCTTCTCCTCCAGGCGCGTCTGGAGGTTGAGGAACTCGCGGTAGCGGCGGTTCACGGTGTGATAGGCCATTTGCTGGAGGCCTCCGGCCCCTTCGCCCTCCAGGGCCGTCTCGTACTGACGGGGAGAAAGAGGAACAGTTAGGAATCCCTAGAGACCCCAAAACAAGCACGTCAGAGCCATCCCTCCCTCACAAAGAGGGACCCATATCCAAGATCCCACCGCAAAACCATCCCAATCAAGGACCCCCATGGCCAGCCAAGAATGTCAGCCAAGCAATGCATGGAGAAATCCCCGTTCCTAACCCCTTTCCAGCATGAATTACGGATCCCCAAGGGAAGAGGAGCGGGCACCTTGATGGTGTAGAGGGTGTAGGGGTGGAAGCCGGTGCCGCTGTGCTCGCGGGCCGTGATGGTGCCCGTGATGCGCAGGTTCTGGATGAGCACGGGCCCCTCGGGGCTGCCGAGCGGCTCGAAGCTGAAGGCGCCGCCGGGCGCCGCCGAGAGCAGGGGCAGCGGCGCGGCCGCCTCGGGGGCGCCCGGCACCTCCGGGGCCGCCAGCTCCTTGCCCAGGCACGAGGGCCGCTGCGGGACGGGCCTCCCGGGCGAGCCTGAGCCCTCGTCCTCCTGCTCCGCCGCCGCCTCGATGAGGATGTCGGGGCAGGCGCCCGGCCCCGGCTCGGCCGCCTCCTCCGTGTCGCCGTCCTCGGCAAGCGGCTCCTCCGGCGCGGGGGACACCAAGTCCTCATGGGGGAACAGGGAGCCCGGTGCGGCGCCGCCCTTCCTCTCCTCCTCCTCCTCCACCTCCAAGGTGCCGCCACACTCGCCGGCATCGCCTCCATCGCCTGCGTGCACCTCGGGCGCCCGTGATGAGGCCGGAGGCGGCGCTTTGGGGGCACCCCCGGGCGCGCGGCGCCCCTTCCTGCCCAGCGCGGCCGCGAGCATCACGTTGATGCAGTCGGGGTCGGCGGCCCGGCGCAGGGCGGGCAGCAGCACGTTGCAGGCGACGAGCTCGACCACCACGAAGCGGCCCGTGCGCGTCTCCAGGTGCGGCGGCGGCACCAGCGCCCGCAGCAGCCGCTCCGTGGCCGCCCGCGCGTAGGCG
>JAVCKT010013892.1:8867-46031 GCA_032273925.1 Rhynchotus rufescens
CCTCACAAAGCACAAAGTGAGGTGAAATATAAATCTTTGCCTGCTGTAACATATAGACACTGACAGGGACAGAATGAGCACCAAAGCAAATATGAGGTAGAAATGATTTTTTATTACTTTAGGTATTTCTAGGTGTCAGATAAAAATGAGAGCTTTGCTAAGAATTTTGCAGAATGACAGCTGTGCCTTATGGATAATTTTCTATAGTTTGATGTATGAGGCAGAAAATGTGAAAAATATTGTGAAGTAGCACCTTGACACGATGATGGACTGCCACAGAAGTCTGCTAGCTCCGGAGGAATGTAATAGACCACCATTAAATGAAAGACAGAGACTCGAGTCCAGCTAAAAAAGAAACAAAGAGGATCTTAAAAGAAATTAAAACTACAAAAGTTTGTTTCTTTTTATATTGCCCAAGTTTTGATGCCTTTGTTTGAACAGGATTTCCTTCAGGGCTTCAGTAGTGATGGGACTCTACAAATATTCCTCTTATGACTTTTACAATACAGCAAGTGATGCAGCCTAACCAACACTACAGAATTTGTAGCTCTGATCTATTACAATAAACTCTGTATTTTAAAAGCACTCAATATGTAGTGCAGGAAGGCACAACTTTAGTTATGAAGCTGAAAAGCAATTTTAAATAACTGGTATAGTTTAATTTATCAAAGTCTGCCTCATGTACAACTATAAATAGTGAAAAGCTGGGACCAAATACCAAAAATACATGGTCTATTTATCACTACAGACACTTATCATGACATACATGGATTTGTTTCGTACCTGGATGGAGCAAATGAGGGCAGCCTCACCCCGCAGTGGCCACAGCCACCCCATGCCCAGGGCACAGGCACTCTCTGTCCTTGCAAAACAAGTCTCAAAAGCACCCAGATTCCCTCCTGGCTCTTCTACATGGAAGACATGGATCTCATCCTGCTGGGACTTTCACCATGCCTGGCACTGGGGTGATAATGTGACACCTTCTCAAGCTCAATTCATGCTTAATTCTTATTTAACTGAAGCCACAGTTTTCTTATTTGAGAAGTAATGCAATGGTGCATTCTGCTCCATGCAGAATATGCAAGAACTAGAAAGCTCTGTTTAATGAACGCACATATGACGTTGCTATTGGCTGAATAAACATGCTAGTTATAAAGCAAACGAATAACCTCGGAATGCAGTCCAGGTTCAGTGACATAATAACCAGCAGCTTTAAAAACAGTCAATGTCTAATGAATGCAAGGAAAAGAGGATAGAAAATGAACAATGATGCAAGTGCTGATAATGATTAATAGCAGCAATAATACCACCCTCAGTATTTTTTTGGAATCTAATTGTAAAGAAGTGATTCAGGGCATCCTTCTTAAAACCTAGCACATCGTATGTCCTGCCTAGTTGCATGAGTAAGCTTTTTTGTCAGGGTCACTATTGAAGACTATAATCCTTGTGCTCCCATTAATCTCACTGTTGCAGGAACAAGTATGGCAAGCAGCACTTCCTTTTGCAATTTCAGGCAATTTTTCTGCTGTCAGGAAATAAAGACCTTTGCACAAATATTAATCACTACCTGATCACTGTTCCACAGCAATGCCACAGTTACTGTAGTGGCAAGTCAACAAGGGTGAACCAAAGAATGAAAAACTAGCAACTTGTATTTGAAATGAAAAAAAGAAATAGGAGATATTTTGAATGTAGCAGGGAAGAAGAGGCTTCAGAAAGCCCTGTTCTTTTCCCATACAGGCAAAAGATTTTTAAGACGTTATATCCTCACTGAACAAGCATTAAAATATCCACCAAGTATTTCGTGTTCTCTTTCATATTGCTGTGGATATAGAAACCTTGAAGTCTTACTTCTACTAGACTCCATGCACTCTCTTTTCCAATTTATATGCTTCTACACGTTTGTCTTAATTTTATTTCTACCAATTCCATTCACTATGCTGGGCCAAAAATTTCATTTGAAAAAAAGAACAGAGATATTCTAAGTAAATTTATCTAAACTACAGGCAGAATTCACACACAAAAATAGTTTCCAAGTATTACCTTTTGCTGAGTTTTCCAGGGCTAGGATTCCATTTATCTAGGTTAGACAATTAATGAAAAAGGAAAGGGGAAGAAATACGTATGAGAACACTTATTTTTATCAGATTCCCATGGTTAAACTGAACAAGCAGAATATACGGTTTTGTCAACCATCTTGTTACCCTACAGGTTCTCAGACAATGGAAACACTTCAGAAAATGCTAAGAGAAAGAAAAAGAAATATGAAAAGGGCATTCAAACGACCAAAGAAAATGGACCACCTAATCGCTCATGGTAGTTGAAGATAATTGTGCGAGTGAAGAACTTGGAAAACTAGGCAACTGAGAAAAAAGTATCAGCTCAGGTTCAAATAATTATTCGGTAATGCATCTGGGGGAAAAGTAATCCAAACCACCCTTACACATGGCATAACACTCAGGCACACAGCTGCACCTCGGAAAGGATGAAAGACATTTGTTAGCATCAATGACTCTGAAACCTTCAGGCCAACATGTGGTGACTGCCAAAAAAAAAAAAAGCCAGCAAAATCTTGAAATCATTAGGCTAGGTGTCGAGTGCAGGTCATGGGGAATCATTCTGTTCAATTTACATTTAACTTACTATAAAATAACTTGAATATAGTTTTAGACTCTGCATGTTACAAATGATACAGCAGATATAGAGAAGATAGATATAAAGCAAACAAAGAGCAAAAGGACAGAGGAGCTACCCTGCGAGAACAGATTACTGAATGAAACTGAACACCAACCTTTAAAAAGTTTCCTTAGCAAATCCAGGAAACTATAGGCCTACAAGGCTCTTTGTCTGTACCATGCAAATCAAAAGAAACTGTAATAAAGGATGAACTTCTTAGATCTTTCAGAAAGTATTGACAACCACACAGATAGCCACATAAAGCCCACTGGAATTTCCCAAGGCTTCTGATAAAGACTGTCATGAAGGGCTTTTAAGGAAACTGGCTATCCATACTATAAGGAAGGAAGATCCTGGAATGGACTAGTAAATGGCTATAAATTAGGAAACAAGCTAAAATGGTCAGTTTGAGCACTAGTAAAGCCATTAGCTGAGTCACAGCATAAATATACTGCTCAACATATTCATAAATAAGCTGGAAAGGATAAGCAGACAGGGCCATCTGAAGCTATAAGACAGTAAGAGCAAGGGCTGTGAAGATTACAGGAGGTATTCAGGAGACTGGGTGACCAGGTAATAAAACTGTAATGAAACTCAGAGGAGAGTGATCTGTGTGAGGCAAAACAATGCTAGATAAGGTTACCTTCTGAGGTAACTGGCTGCAACAGAGGAAGGCAGACTGAAGTACTTGGATGCCACACATACTTGCCACAGTGAATTGGGACGACAATGAGGCCCTCGAGTCCAATAAGTTCCACAAGCAAGAATTTCAGAAAAGCAATCTCATGTCCTGTCAGTCCATGTTTCATTGCAAAAATTACAGCAACCCCGGCCTTTTAAACTATATTCTTTGTCATTTCAAGGAAATGTTGCCAAACTAATTCCTATATGATGGTTACTTTGCTTTTGGATGTATGCTGCAGTAGAAGAACCAGCACAAAAAAGCTGCATAACTGATCTATCAGTGATCTACTGGTAACACATTACAAATTGAGAATTTATAATAATGCTTTTGACACCATTAAGTGTGCCTTAATTTTGTCAAGTAAGCTCCTTGCAAAAAAAATCTCTTCTGAAAATTAGCAACAAGAATGACAAATGTATATCTATCTATACATGAAGCAGTATACAAAAGTAAAACATGCTGAATAAGTAATATTTCTGGTAATGTTGACAGCCTTTTGTGAAGACACCTCCTGCAAGGTCACGGTCATATCTGTGAATTCAAAAGACTGGGATATGTTTGATTTTTCCTCCCTCATGATAGAATGAACCTGAACAAGAATAGAAGATTGGTGGCAGGATTTTGAACTTGCATTCAAAACTCAAGGGTTGCACACATTTAGGAGGACAAACTCTTAAGATACAAAGTGATTCTGAAATTGTAGAAATGGCCAAAGAGCCCAAAACCACAAAATTCAGTCAAGTCAGGCATAGAAAGAAATTAAATATATGAAAATACAAAAAAAAAGTCAACATATACTTATGTGTATAACACCACCTATTCCACTTTGTTCAGCCTCAATGAACCTCAGCTGCACGTGGCTTTAGGCATTAGCATCTAAAACAAGGACAACCAGAAAAAGCTCTGAGATGATTAGAAAAAGTCTAGAAAAGGTGAAATGACACAAAAGACTCAAGTGTATATATATAAAAAGCTCTAAGTCAGTAACAGATCTCTGCTGGGGAGGAAAATAATTAATCATTGCATATTGCAAAGGGGTATTCTTAGTTTAGAGATTAATAAAACTGATTTTAAACCATAGGACTGCAAAGATATCTGCCAGGGACACTCAGCTTATTCTTTTCAGAGCACAGAGGTGGATAAGTTTGTCTTCTGAAGTCCCTTCTAATTCAGCTTTTCGAAGTGTTCTAATAATATAAAGAAATGACTACTGCCATTTGAATAGCAGTGAACATATATCACTAGTGATGTCTATATGTTATGAAACTAAAAACATATAGTTGAGGTGAAATAATTTCTAGTTAACCTGTAAAAATGATCATGGCAAGAGTTCTTACATTAATATATTCTAAATTAATCTGTGCCAGAGGAGAAAAACCACTGAAGAAGTTAAGCAATGTTGACAGTAGTTGACAGGCAGGTATGATTGATGTCTGCTTTGCTGCCAAGGATGAACAGGAGCTGGCAAATGCCACATATACATAATGCTTTGAATTTTAAGCCAAATTGGTTTTCAGACATCATATTTGACATTTCGCCCTTATACTTCAAATTATACCTCGGTACAAATTGCATGTTTTTATGATATGTTTTGCTGTACAGTCTGGTTTGATCACATCTCCTTTAGGCATTCTCAAGGCAGCTGCAGTTATAAATAGGCCAAAAGCACTGCCTGTAATAGAAACAAGAGATATTACCTCTGTCAAAAAAGCCAAGCAAGACTGAGGCCTTTGAATTGAACCATTAGTAGAACACTGAATTTTTATTCCACTCACTCCAACGTGCCACCCAAGCTGCTACTTGTTCTTATTAAGAGAAGACAAAATAATAAAGGAAAACTTCACCATTCTGATAGAAATCATGAAATTATAATAACAAAACTGCAAAGAATTTCAAGGGGCTTATTGGGACAGGGATTGTCCAGCTTTTGAGGCCCAACAAGAAAGATGGAGGCATGTCTGTTGACATGAACGACACCAGCAAAAGTTTAGTCCAGCACCTCCTACAACACTGCCACGCTGCTAGCCTTGAGTTATCACACTGTCTTTTCCCAGGTGAGATTATGTGATCTCTTCCCTGAGGCTGCCTTCTATTCCAGTGTTTGCTTCACCAAAACAGCAAGCAGCAGAGCTTGTATGTTTGCATTTACAGGGAGGTGTACACCAAACCTACAAACGCAAGTGGCACCGCCTGTTAAAACTCACGCCTGAAAGTAGCTTCAGTGCCTGTGCTGTGGAAATTACAAGGTTAAGTCTCGCTCTGCAATAGAAAACTACAAGCTGCAGCACTAGTTACTGCTCACACTGAAAACACAGCTCTTTTTTTAAATGCTTTTCAGCATACCACACTGATCTAAGCATACTACACTTGGTATATTCAAACATAATAAAAACAGTTAAAATCCCAAGTAAAGAAGGTACAACTGAAGATATTGATCCTTAGAGTCATAGCAAGAAATTTAAGTTGAAACGTAATTATAGACACAGCAATGAGTTTCACCTCAAGACAGACCGCCAGGCACACCGAGAATGCTTGAACTGTGAAGATTTGCCAACAGGAAGAGCAGTTTGCTGAAGCCATAGCACTGCACTTAGCAGGACAGGGATGCGTGAAACACTAAAACATTCAGTTTAACAGGTCTTGGCTCTTTCTCCTGCACAAAAGATAGACACGTATCTGGCTCTGCTGGGTTTGCTTTTATGCATCTTTCAGTCTTCAAGTGTAAAATGTCAGAGAATCTCGAATCAGACACAGAGCTTGGTCACAATATGGGCAATGAAAAGACTTGGTGCTTCACAAATCACCCACTTTAAGACCAAGTTGCTCTGCATCAATTTGTTTCATGATAATCAACATTAAAATCATAGATGAATGGTTCATAAAAATTCTGAACCCATGATTTACTCTGAAGTTGTTAATGGAACAAAATGACAGACATGATCATGCCTCTTCTAGCATTTTTTTAAATTATATTCACAGCACTGATCATGATGCAAACTAGATTTCTGTCCCAGGGTTATGCCTTATTGAGACATGCATACAGCACCTTATCATTAAGAATACAAAAGGAGAGAAAGTGAATGAAATTGCTCCTTCACTAGTCAAGCTACTAATGGAATCTCCCAATACTGACTCATGGAGCTCTCATTTGTTTTAGGGAGAAATTTTGCCTGTGAAATGCTGAGAGAATCACACCCTACCCAAAGTTGTGAATGCAAACTATTAAGGGCAGGAGGAAATACCAGAGAATAATACCAGAGTAGATACCGGAGTGCTGGAGCAGTTGAGCTGCTTTGCTGTAGATGCTGTGACACTCCTGCTTAAAACAAGTTGGAGAGTTCCCTAAGCTACAGTACCCAGTCCTTAACACCTAAATCTAAGTGAACACTGAATGCTTTTAACTTTCAAATCCATGTTAGTAAAGAAACACACTGACAAGAAGCTGAGCGACAGTTTTAGCTATTAGCATCTTATCTCTCAAAACTGGGTGAACATGTTAAAATAAAAAGTTGAATTGCTCATTGAATACATTCTATGTGTTCCTACCATACTCAGGTTTCTCAAAAAAAACAGCAATGGAGCCTCCCTTAGTATGTGGACTCAAGTGAATAATCAACATACCCAAGAAATGACTGGATAGCTAGTTTTCAGCTAAGTGCAACAAATCTGCACATTCATGTCACAGCTGCACAACAACCCTGTCTCCTTCATTTCCAACTGATGAGCCTGCATTCCAGCAGGCCTTGAAGACTGAGCAGTTTGGATGTTAGCTCTTGGGAGCTGTGTGGTAACCACAGTCAGTGTTTTCAGAGCTCAACTCCCTGGTTGGAGTGCACCAAGCAGAGCATGTCTTTGTGCAGTCGCCTAAGATTTAAGTCTTCTAGTGTATGAGTATCTACACAAATACAAGTATATCCATACAACCTCTTACGTTTACCACATAAGCTTATAAAATACCAATCATTTTAATCTAGGAGCTTAGCTTTCAGAAACAGCTAGCAAATTAAGCATCTAGCAGAGGTCCCAAAAGTAGCAAACAATATACAGAATGGTCCTCAAAATCCTGCACACAAGGACCTCATTTTTTCTTTGCCTTCTGTAATAGTTGAGATCTCATATCTATTAGAAACAGCAATGATTCAGGCAATGTGATAACTAAAGACTTTGCTGTTTGATTGTACGCCCTTTTCAAAAATAAGCAAAATAATAGTAATTTTAATAGAAGATACACGTAAGTGGTATGATAATTTATTAGCTCACATACATAAAAGGTATGAACTTCATAAAGTATTGTCCAAAAAATAAAGCCATTAGAGAAATCAGTATTACTCAAATTTACCTGCATTTTTTCATGGAGGGCTAGGGGAAGGGGGAGGGGAAAAGAATGGAGCACTGATGGATGGTTTTAAATTATTTTGAATTATACATATTGAGTTTTTAATAGATGGAAATCTTAATATTTGTTCCTTGTGGAAGAGCTTAGCTGATCATTTATCCAAAAGTCATATCCTCCCCCTGGAACAAAACCTAAGGCATTTACTTATTTTTTATTTGTTCTTTACTTAGGCAGATTTGCTGACTTCAGTGAGAGTTTAGCAGTGCAAAAGCCTAAAATAAAAACTGAATGAAGGCATTAACATCTGTTCACCTGGAAAGAGTATCTGGATTTTTCTTGGCTTACTTTATACTTAGTGCTGAACAGAACAGGCAATAGCAGTTACTCACAGAACCTTGCAAAATGGAGAGTTTTGTGCAATCAACCAGGGAGACTGAGAACAGGGAAAATACCCTACTTTCCCCCACCCTCCCCCCTTGAACTAGACTTCAACTAGCTTCGAGTGGATAAAAGGGGACTACACAGGGGCAACTACGCAAGGTTTCTGGAATACTCAAAGCATTTTTCTTTGCTACAAGTATCAGGATCTAATCCATGAAGTGAAACATTCATTACGCAATGCCAACTTTCCTAAAAGGAAACAAAACCACCACACCACATGAGTAATTTAAAAGCACCCTGCATTCTGCTTATACCCTCATTTCTATCTTGCTGTAATGCTAAGTTACAGCTTTTAGCTCTCAGTCTTCTGTAGCAGGGGTTTCACTTTTGTTTTTGAGATCTCAGGAGGCTGCTTTGGAGTGGTGTTTTGCAGAGACATATGGCACAGATATTGTGAACCCTTCTGGACTCAAAGTTTATTTATATCACTTGCATGTCATACTCAGGGACTAGACAAAGTGACACTTAGTGTCCTTCAGAGTTTGTGTTCTGTAGAAAAACCTTCAGCTTTAAATGCTCCTTTCTGCTGTTTTCTACTGTGCGTGTTCAAGCTTTTTGCTTGTAAAAGAGAAAAGTAAGGACTAGTAAAGGGCTACTCAGAGCAAGATCAATGCACAAAATCCAACAGAGATGTCCTTTATGGTGCACTTTCAAATGACTGAAATGAAACTTCAGCTTAAACTTTCAGGAGCATTTCTGATCTGGTTATTTTATTGTACGTCAGAAGATATCGGTGACAAGTCACTGATGCTTGCGCTCTAGACTGATACAGCTTGCAAACACAAGTGAGGTCATAGGAACTTTCCAAATCTCAGTGAGCTTGCTACTGTATTTTAAAACAGAAATTCAACACAAACCAGAGATGCTGCAGTTTGAACCCCTGCATGTACTAACAACAGTGAGCTTGCTCGCACAGTATCTGTACCGTGCTCCTTCCCATGATTCTGCCCAGCAAGCCACTGTTGACCAGTTGGTCACTCAGTCATTAATTCTGGTTCAGGCCTTAAAATCTTTGATAAAACACCAAGCCCTTGATAAATCCCCAGGTTGACAGCCTGTGCTTCCCCCATCAAGTGGTCAAGAGCACACTTCTGTGTCTCCCAGACACAGCACCACTCTCTGCATTCTTAATCTGAAATCATCTTCTGCCTGAGGCTAGAATGCAAACTTACTTTTCAACCAGATGTCAAAGCTAGTAGTCATTTAAGTTACACTGAATGTCATTTAAGTTATAATCTCTATATAGTTCTGGAAGTTAGCTGGTAGATAGAAAAAAACCACAGTATTCTTGGCCCATTTGACTCGAGACTTGACTTCAACAGACAGGTTAAAATCTAGCAGAATATCCCAGCCTCTAATCGCCTAAGCTGCCAACAGGCTCCAGCCTTGCATGATGATAATCACCTCACATATACTGCCAGCACTATGACCTGTCTAAACAAAAAGCAATCTGTCATGGATAAAGCAGAATATTTTGATTTCCAGAGCTCAGTTAATTCCTAAACAAGTTACCTACCTTTTTATGCAATCCTTACATGAGCAAATACACTGATTGCAGAGCCAGTGAAGGATTTATGTGAGCAAGGAAAGAGCACAACTGAAACAGAGCTCTAGCATTTGAATACAAGCAAATCAAGTAAACAAAACTGGAGGATGTTTGCAGGCTCCAAGAGAGCACACTACAACTGAGAACATTTGGTATGCAGCAGGTTCTGCAAATATCTCTCTCTCTCTCCAAACTCCATGTTAAAGTTTTGCCAGTGGCACCAAACAGTTGTGACTCAATCCTGCAAAATTCCAGGCCCAGATAATCTGAAAAGGTGTTTCCCATAGCAGTGACTAAAAAGACAGAACTGTACTGCAACTATTACTTAGGGTTGTTTTTCACCCCTATCTTTCCCATCATGGGTTCTGCCCCTCTGCTAAAGCCTAAGAGAGCCCCCACTGCTAAAGCCTAAGAGAGACTCCATGCAATGACTGGACTCTTGAAGTTTGTTAGAACCTCTTTCCTGCAAATCCCATCTCAAAACATTCTCCGCCCTTTTGGCAATACACATAAAAATATGAAAAATACAAAGGCAAATTGGAAAAGGGAGTTTGGCTCGGAGCACAGGAGTGCAACAACTCGTGTTTTATATTGCATGGGTTTCCTAGTGTTTCACTCATATGGAATGCACCCCAGCATTCACTGCTATGCAAGAGTTGACTGTTAATACTAATGACCCCAGAAAACTAATTTTTCCAGCACCCCATCATGCTGAGTGAACTGCCTAGATTTTAAGAATATTCTAGTAAACATTCAAATACCTTTGCATTCTTTTCCTTCAAGTTTTCCAAACTATTTAACCAGTAATATCATATAACAGCGTAAGTATTATTAGAGAAAAAAAGACACAGTTTATTTCAATTGGCTTGAATTAGCTTGATTTTTGCCAGAAAAGCAATTGTAATACATTACCATTCCTGGCACTGCTACAGGAATTGCAAATGGAAAATATGCCATATAGAGTTATTTGCTTTCTTCATTAGACAGAGCCATTTTCAGTGCCAAATGACTTTTGACATTTAATTTGAAAACCAAGATACCTTAAAGTTAACTATCCAGAAGCAATAACAAAAGCACCAGAGCATTCCTTCTCCAGGAATCGATTTTTCTCGTTGTTTTAAATAAAACAATACACTCAATGGCCAATGCCTTATACTCAGGAACTGTGTCTTTTTTCAGTAAATTATTCAGTCTCATAGATTGAGTTGGAGTTGAATGCTCCACATTGCCCATTTTGGACTGGGTTTTCTCTTCAGTGGAGCGCTAGCTAAACTATTAAGAGATTTAGGTAAGTGTTACAGCTACCCAATTTTTATAGTAGTGGACAGTTATCCAAATAAAAACTTTTGACAAAACAAGATTTCCAGCTAAAAGAATTTGTGAAATTGTGCAGAACTTCAGAGTTGTCTCAGAAAATAAAGTTCAGCTATAAACAATTTTAAAGCATTTGTTTCACCAAAAGGGGTATTTCCTTCCTTCATTAAAATGCTTGAAGTATTAAAATATTTCTGAAATATTCTAAACTAAAAGATAAACACCATTCTGGACAGTTCATTCCCACTTGACAATTCTGTTGTTTTGCTTGTTTTTTTTCACTCAGCTAGCAGCAAAACATATCACAGCAGAGCCATGTTTCAGTAACTCCCCTTGTGCTACAGCAGATACCATACAAAGGGAAAATATCTTTCTATTAGGTCTTTTGGATCAATTCAGAAATGTATCTTCCAGTTCCTTCACTTGCATTCCATGACAAAGACAAAGTCTATGACAATGCCTGTATTTATAATGACCTTGAGCAAGACAAGGTAACTCAGCAAATACTGGTAAAACACCTAAAAGGTTGTTCAAGTTTTTTTCTGGCCACTCAGCATATTCGTAACCTTCAATCCTCATTGGCATCCTGCTCCTGTTTGCTTTAGAAATAACTGATGTTAAACAAGGTATAAACTAACACCAACTACAAAGTGGATTTAATAGACATCCCATCACTCCACACTGCATTTTTGGTACTTTAATTCTAAGAATATACATTCTAGTGAATCAAAGCCATTAGGTATCACTCACTACAGAGATTGTCCAAACAGTCCAAGTAATCTGCACACCTGCTTTTCAATATAAGCACCTCAAGAGGGTATCTTGTATGATCTGAGCTGCCTGTTGGTCTGGATCAAAAGGAAAAGGCAGCACTCCACACTTAACTAAATTGCTCTCACAAAGTGAACCAGGAGGTGTGAACCTTAGCTCTTGACCTTACAATTTCTCAACAGTTCAGTTCAACCACCCTAAAAGCACTAACTTTAGAAGCCAAAGTACCTGTGAAAGTTCTTCCTAATTAAAAAATATATCTTCAACTTTGCTGGTCTTTTAGTATTTTTGAATGCCTCCTATCTGGGCTAATCCAGATTAACAGTATCTATTCCAATTTAGCATCCATATGCACTTGTATTTATTCTTGCCTGACTCTTGTATTTGTGGAATTTTAGACAAATACGTGGCAATGAATCCATGGGAGCTGAAACAGGTCTGGAAACACTAACCCAGACAGATACTTGCTATTCAAGGTTGTAAGATCCTTACTGACGTGATGAAGCCTTTGAGATACTTTTAAAGCTAAGTACAGGTAGAAGTATTAGGGGTGGCAAAAAACACAGTGTAAATTATTTGGAGGTAGCTCTCAGGAGTGTTCAGAGATGTGACATTATGCATGCACAAGACTGCAGCAGCTCTTAAAGAATTAATTTTACATAAATGTTGAAACTTCCTTAATGACACTTTAGGCAATAAATTAGCCTCTCATGAGAAAGAACATCATTATTTGAGCTACATTAGCAGGGAGATCAGTTATGTGCACAGGAGGAAAAAGTTTGTATTTAACAGAAGACAAATTAAGAAGTTGAGTACTTAGAATAATGGAAGTAAATTAATTCTGTATTATTTACATTCAAGGTCCTTTATTTAAGGACACTACATATCATTTTAAAAATTTTAATAATCATCCCCTTCAAATGCTTCTTTCAATCTTTACCAAACCCACAAGAACACTGTGTTCCAGTGCCATCCACACAATCAATTACAGGATGCTGATTTGCTGTATGTAGCAAAAGAAATCTCTCAACATGTGGAGAACAATTATTTTGCATGAAATTGTTCCTCAAGCAAATTACCCAGTTTAGAATTTCAGCAAGGCTGTGCAAGAACATCAATATAACAAGTCAGTTTGCAACTGAAAACCAGAGTTATTTCTATGTGAACAATAATCTACTTTAAATCCAACTTGCATCACATTCTCAGTGAACAGTTATTGTTTTAATTAGCCATCGATTTTCAAAGTGGTTTTAATTTGTTTTTTTGTTTTGTTTTTATAAATCCGAGATGGCCTATAGCATAGCTAACCAAACCACTGAAACACAGGCACAATGAAGCAAGTATATGTGTGTCTGTTAATCTCTTTAGAGACCAGGATTATTTGGATTAAAAGGAGAAAGTCATTCAAAGTCTTTTTCTCACCCACAGACAGCTAAAAACCTAACTAGAAATTCCAGAGCATTAGGGAAAGCCAAAACAACTCTCTACTCACAAAGAACACGTTTCAGCTACACAAAATCCTTTCCCGTGTGGAAAGTAAATAATTTTATCAGTTTAGAGCAAGATACAAAGTATGAATAACAAATTAAAACATGTCAAATTAGGTCAAATTTTAATATTCTTCATCTATACAATAACAGATTCTAGCTGCAAATGAAATTCAGAGCAAGACAAGTGAAAGATGAAGAAAAAGTGTCAGCTAGAATGAGATATATCAAAACTGTAGTAAAATAATTTACATAAGCTATTTGCAAAAAAGCAACATCTATATATCCATGTATTCCCAATTTATTGGTATTAAATGAAAAGGTGTTTTCCTTTTCATTAATCAACTTATTAATTTCAAAAGTCTTAAACTGCACAAACCATGGCAATATAAACAGCTTCTAAAATGGGCACGTTACAATTTATATTCCCTTCAAGGCCTACTAACTACAGCTGGCAGAAAGTGAAGATCGCTTTATAAAAATTTACAATATCCACTCAAAAACTTCTTAATTCAGCTGATTCTTTTTTAAAAAATGGATATATTACCATGGTGGCTGCTAGAAATAGCAGCACTTGCATCTTCTCTTTTCTCCGTATTCCCTCTGTGGCCCTGCTGCCTGGCTGGAAGAGTGTGTTTGCCCATAGCTCTCCCCTTCCTCTGTGAACTGTTGCTATCTCTATCTGGAGACATTATCAAAATGGAGAACTTCCAATCCCAAAATTGGCAGAGAACTTGAACAAAAAAAAAAAAAAAAACCACAAAACACAAGAACAACAGCAACAAAAAAACACTAATCATAAACCAAATGCTTTAAAGATATTTTTAAGCATAAAATACACACTTCTAAGCAAAAGTACCTTCTTGAAAAGCTTGTATTTTCCACAGAAAGTATTTTCTCTCATCTAAACAGTTAAAGTTATTCTCTTCTTTGGAAACCAGTTTTCATGAATATACACGTATTTATGTCTGTATACATATACACATATTACACACATCTGTGTATATAAATGCATATAGGTACAGGTATATAGACATACATATTTGTTAAAAGTAAAGCACAGCTTTCAGTAGTCTGAGTTCATACTAAACAGTCTGAGGAAAACAGTGACTATAATCTTGGTAAGCCAAGTAATATGTTCCATTTGAAAGAGAACTCCATGTTTCACATAAAACCAGTAACTGTTTTGCCAGAATTTAACTTCATTCAACCCTTCAGACTCAACTCCCAGATTCTCCTTTCTGGAATGCTCCACTATCATAATGCTAATAACAATTTCAAAAGTAAAGTAGCCAGGAGTAGATTGGTGCTTGTAGATTGTTACTTCATAAAACTGTCATCTGCAAAATTCACCTGCAAAGATTTTACAGCAGTGTCTGGATCAATAATAAATACAAAGTAGCACTCGCCCCTAAAAGGCCATGCCAAAAGGGGCATTTCACATTGATCTTTCCCCATTAACAACTACATTTTGATACCTGTCAGCGAGCCAGTTTCTAATTCATCTGTTGTGTTGCCTGTTAATGCTACATAATGCCGTGTTTATAAACTGAGATGTTATGTGGTAGTAAATTAAATGCCTCAGAGAAATCAAAGTATCTAATATTGACCTAGAAGTCTTCATCAACCAGATCACTAAATTCTGCTGAAAATAAAGCTAAAGGAGAATTATCTGAGAAGAAACTTCATAGTGAGTGGCCCAGTTACATTCTTAATTTATAATTCTTAGCTAGCAAAGTGACAAATCAGCCACTTCATTATTTTACCCTTGGTTAGCACTGGGCAAATAGGCAAGAATGGGTTCCTTGGTATCCCATGTGATACTATGAACACTGTCTTAGCCAAACATGCTGTCTTCTCTCTGTGCCTTCACCACATGAGGGGAGGAATACCATCTATAGACTAAACAGAAGTAATCATTTGTCTTGAAGAGAGAATCTAAAGAAACTGCATGGAATCGATTCTGCTGTTCAGGACCTGGTTTCAACCAACAGTTACCAGATTTCTCCATCAGGTCCATGCTGCAACTCAGGTAGGGAAACTCTTCTCAGTAATCTCCAAATATCCTTCAACACGCCCAGCAAACACTTATCCTCTGCTGCCAAAACAAGTGCAAGACCTGATGTGCAGATCTCTGAGGACCTGTTGCATCTCTGACAATCTCTAACCTGTACAATGTTCTCTTCTGCCACTGGTAAAGAATGACCACAGAACTGCACGTCTCCCTTGACAGTCATGAGAGACTGAAATCTAGGATTTTAGTACTGCAGCTGAGTTACAGGCCAGACTTCTGGCTCCCTTACATTCCTAAACATTTCCTTTATTTCACTTTTTAAGAAAAATCTGTTTTGAATCAAAACAAATTCTTTGATCCAAGTCATCTCTCTCCACATACACACTTTTCTCTTTATGTTTAAGAGTTTAATTGATGTCAACTGGCACATTTTAGAGGGGAATATTGGGTTCTGGTTGCAGCTTTTTTTAGAAATCTCTACTGAGCACTGTCCACAGAAGTCAGTATGTTGAAAGGATTGCATAGCATGTTGTAGGAACAATGTTCTAGCTTGTTGTAGGAACAGTGGCCTAAAAATAAACTCTATGGGCAGCTTAAAATTAATTTTCTGTGTATTTCAGCAAATCCACTATAGTTCTTTGCCATGGGATTATAATTTCACCCTGAAATTGAATCCTCACAAGAATTTGCCACATTCCATCCTTTTCTCCCTTTCTACACAAGATCAAATCACAAAACTTAAAGGAACTCTATGAATACACAAGTGTTGGAATAAATCTTTCATCTGAAGCTTAAAATTTCAGTTTCTTCCATTTATTCAATTAAGAAAAGCAATATTAAATAACAAAAGTTTATTCTCTTTTCTCGCTTCCAGATACAGCCTTTGATCTATAATGATCTCTTTTGAAAACTTTTTCAAAACTGTATATCTGCAGTTGAAATAATAGCTTTTGAAGGTCTGAAAACAGTTTTAAATCTACTAGCTAACCCTAGAATAAAACTTATTAGACTTTATAAGTAATCTTCTGATACGATCACATCACATCTAAGAAAAATATTAAGTTTCTAGAAAGTTTTGTATCTTTTATCTGATGTTTGCACAAAGCTTAGAAAAAAGCCAGCAAAGCAGTTTCAGAAAACTACTGCTCTATTCAATAAATGAGAATTCTGACGCCACAATTTCAGCATGTTTGTTTTTCCTCAACTCTTAGAAATAACTTAACTTCGACACCCAAACACATCTGTGTGGTGGGGAGACACACAGGCAACTTTGACCTACCATTAAGCTCTAGAAACAGGTTGGTGGCACAGAGATACTTGCATTTTGAAGCTAACAGGAACCCAGTGCTTCCTGAAGGTGACATTGAATAGGCCAAACCACCGCTGTACCTGTTGTCTTCTGAAACAAACAATTAGAATTTTTTTCGCTAGAAATGAACAGAGCAACAAGAAAAGCCACATTGTATTTTGACTATTAA
The DNA here is from genome assembly GCA_032273925.1 of Rhynchotus rufescens. Lineage (NCBI taxonomy): Eukaryota > Metazoa > Chordata > Aves > Tinamiformes > Tinamidae > Rhynchotus > Rhynchotus rufescens. The sequence goes on from JAVCKT010013892.1 coordinate 25,616, forward strand.
TCCAAGCTCTTCAAAGTAAATTTGTTTCTGATATCATGATACTGACATTTCTGAAATTCTAAAGAGGAAGATCATGTACAGGGACAAAATTTGTTTCCTTTAATTATCTTTTTTCTACATATACTAGCTTTCAATTTCTTCACATTTTCTCAAGTATCACAGTTATGTGGTCCAGACCATTTCCTTACCAGATTTAGTTTCTGAATAGCTCATCACACATCACAGAATGGTTTTCAGGGACACTTTTCAGGCTATGGAGCCTATTCCCCTGCCACATTCATGTAGTTGAAAAACACAAAATCCACCAGCTCTGAAATTTGATTCCTCCCACAGTCCTATTTGAATACACATATGCTACTCATCTGATTTTACTGGGTTTTAACATCTTTTCAGTCTTCTCTAAGTTTCCTCTAGAAAAAAGCAATGCAAGCTCTACTATGATTTTTGAGGCTTAAAAAAAATCCAGCCTTATGCCAAGAGGGTATTGTTTTTATATTGTTTGTACTAGTCTGAAGCAATCTAATAGTTTAGAAGTTATGACACAAGAATGTAATTAAAATCTCCAGGCTCTCCTCAGTGAGTTAAACTCTTTAATTTTAACTATTATTGCTGAACTCCAATTCTCTTCCAGAAACTCTACAATTCACTTTTCAAAATATTGTGATTAATTCAAAGTCTCAATTTATTTTCATCTTTAAAACAATACTACATTTATTGTGCAACTGCTGTTCATTACTGCTATTACAGAAAAGCCCAATTTTCCCAATTATACTTAGTCTGCAATAAACAATAAGTAATTCACCACAAGATCTCTTGTGCTGCTCAAAGGAATCACAGAATCTGGTTCTCTTCTACCCATCTACATCTTTGTTATTTACAATATTTGTCTTAAGAATGCTAAAAGTAAACCTGCATTCTAAATATATACCATGTCAAATATTATACATATGAGTAGTGGTACGAATTTTCTCCAAATGTCAGAATCACTGTACAGAAAGATCAAACATTCATGCACGATGGTCAGAAAGTTTATTTTTAAAATCTGGGCGGGGGGGAATGCTTAAGATGACTACTTTGTCTCTTCTCTTTGGAAGAGAGATTTCTTTTGAACTCTTCTCTTATCAGTGCTAATGAAGATACACTAAAGGAAACGTGGTAGTTCTTCAGTACTTGCTGCAGAGACCCTCCGGGGACACATGTGTGGACACTGCCCGAGATGAGGGAGAGTCTGCACCTCAAAAGCAACCTGGCAGCAGACTCAAGAAAATAAAAATCAATATCCAAACCTGAAACATCACCAAAATTAGTGCCATTAGACCCAATTAAAACAAAATACATTAGTTGCTGCCTGACCAGTGAGACGCTGCTATCCTCGTGGGGATATTTTAGAGAGCTGAAGATCACAACACGCTGAGAATATGAAACATTCCTTGCAGGTTGCTCGTGCTCAGCTAAAACCGACTGCCTAACTTTGTGCTGATCAGTTTGGCTACCTATTTGTCAGCCCAATTAGCTAGTTTTACCAAATACAGTGGGCACAAAGCTTTCAACTGTCGAAACAATCATCTGTGATCACTGGGCCAGAGCATTATGCTCCTGAATAATGCTTTATCTCTTAAGCTGCTATTTTTGCCCATGCTCCTTAAGCATAAAGATCTATCAGCTGTTCCTGCATTGTATTTGTTTTCCCTCATGCTGACAATATAGGGTAAAGCTTTGAAAATCAGCAAGTTCTGGAAATCTATAAAAGCTGAAGAGTTTACAGAGACCTTTCTGTCTCTTCCACATCTAACTCACATTCAGGACTTGACATTCTCTTGATGCTGGATATCACTTCATTTTTGCCTCCTGGCAGAGTTGCTTTTATCTCTGTTTCTAAGCTGAATATTTTTCCCTCTTTCACAGAGCCAGAGGATGAAGATGTAAGGAGATGATAGCAGTACCCTGACAGGGAGCTGGTCAGGTTTGATTGTACTTTATGCGCAGCTGAAGTCTCATGTCAGCCTTGCTATGGATGCATGGTTCAACCGTGTCCACTTTCATTATACCCTGCTGTTTTAAGATACATTGTGGAACTGCAGAAGTCGGTCCTGCAATCACAATATTCACTAGCATAGCCAAGGCCTTATGTCTGCTGCAATCAATACGCATTCTTCTTAGGTTTGTATCTAGAAGAAACTTTAAGGATTGCCTGTAGTTTTAATTACTGTTTCCCAGTAGGGAACACTTTTCCCCTGTGTAATTTTCAGAGATTTTAGAATGCAGAATTTGAGGACTTTGAGCAGAGCAGGATGATAAAACTATTCAGGGACTGCCTGTAATTTTGTCTATAATAGTGTTCTGCAATACTTTCATTTTTTTTTCCCCTATAAAAGCTTCTGATCTTCAAATCCTACAGCCACTAATCAGAAACAGTTTTCAACTTGTCATTTACACTGAATATAAACAAAACAGAAGAACAGAACCCTTAGTAAAATCTATTTTCCTCCTGCCATCAGTTTTCTGCAAGTTATTGAGAATGAAGAGCATTTCACATACAGACACACACACCCCTCCAGCCAAAATTTGAGGCATGTTACATGTTACACCAGACAGATAGTTTAAAAATTAAAGTATCAGCATTTTCAGTGGAGGAGCTGAGCTAACTTAGAGGTCAGTAGGCAAAGAACCAGCTTTGTTAAAGTGCACGTACAAAGACTACCCCTTTTGGAGAGCCACCTCCTAGCATGTGAAAAGCACGGAGCTCAGGCAGGCAGACCCAGGAGGGCTTCCACACCTCCTCTCACAGCACTTGGCAATTAACAGCCAAAACAAGGAATAGCAGCTCCCCCAGCATGTCCTGAAGCCTTTTCCTTCCATCTCAGCTCTGACTGATTAATTGGGATTTAGCTGATTATTCACATGGGGTAACTCCAGCACTTAAAAGAAGAACAGGTAGGTTTTACTTTTCTCCTTAAATCAAGGCACATACTCAGATGAGAACTAGTATAAAACTGAGTAATTGTTATCTCTCTGAATTAGCAGCAGTGGCCTGAATAGGGCTCTAAGAGTTTGATACTCCTTCACACAAATTTATGCCATAAATTTGAATTTGCCACCTGAAGTGAACTCCATTTGCTTCTGGGGTAGTTTCTGGGGTATTTTTATGGTAGTTTGGGGGTATATTTCAATGACTTTTTTGTGGTCTTACCAGTAGGTCACACTTGCATCTGTGATCACAAGTTACACATGCTGACAGCTTAATCATTTACTTATATTCTCTAATTTACACTGATCTGAGTGATATCTCTGAAAATGCAGAGGCATCCGTACATTCTTTTGCTGACTACCCTAAACTTCAACTTAGGACCTCAACTGTAAGCGTAAACCAAAATATTTTCCAAGACTGAAGAATTCTTTCCACTCAATTTGTAACTCTCAGCAATGGTTGCCTACCCTTCCAGCACAGAAGTCAGCTATCTGAAATAAAAATATAGAGAAAAGAGACATTGTAGAAACACCATCATGTGTGCAATTGTAAGTTACCTTCACAAGAGTCCCATGAGGAACCAAGTACACTATATATATACAACCTTTTAACATGGAATGACTTTTATGGCCTTGTATCATAGAAAGCACTTCTCAGCAGGAATCAGTTTTGCTACAGAGCAGAAGAAACAAAGATGACTTACACAACTTAAAAATTTCCATTTCACCGTGAAAAGCATGCACATTTTTAAGCATAAAACATGAGCGCTAGCAGTCCTCCATAATGAGGTGTTCCCAGATAGCAAGACCTGTATGATTTAAACATATCCATACCTGAATACAGGCAATTTCTTAGAAAGCTCAGACTAAAGGTAGGGAGCTTCGGGATCCAGAAGTGTTCTTGTTCTGTCAGTTCCTTCTGCCTCCCTGGGTGTCTGCAGCTACATGGCTCCATATCCTGGCTAATTTCAAACCTCCTCCCTCAAGCACCTCAGTGAAGGATAAGCTTCTTAGCTTATACATCCATACTGAACGGAAGGCAAATTTTGCAGCTGCTTAATTGCCATTTTCTGCAGATAGAATTATTAAATAAAACCGGTTCTCCCTCCTGCAAACTTATAATGGGATCCAGCCTATGGTATTACTGTTGCACAAGGCAGCAGCAAATAGCATCCTGAGAGCGAACGCAGCCTGTGTGCTACCAAACAGGACTGCTCTGCTCCCCACAGAGCCTGTGTGCCACTATGCACAAGCTCGGCTTAAAGCTGCCACGGGACCTCTGCATGGGGGGGGACACTCCACTCTGACCTGGCCTACGTTTATACAAGGCCTAACATATTAATAAACATGCTTGTTCTACTGAAGATTATTTCCCCCATTACAAATAAATAATATATAATAAGATGGGTTACAAAAAGCTGTGGAAATTAAGCCACATATGGTTGTTAGAGATACAGTTTTTAAATTGCTGCGTAGATTCAATACTCCCCTGTGATAGCTGAAGGGTTTTTTTATGCCCATTGAAATTCTTAAAATAGATTCTTACTCCTTTAAACTAGTAATGCTTTTCAAATGCTCAGCAAATCGCTTTTTTGATTAATGACTAATTTGAATACTCAGGGGTAAACTCCCCAAGCACTTTGCATTAAAAAAAAAAAAGGGTACTCTCCATACAGTTCTTCTGTAATGATACAGTTTGGAAATTTACCCCCTAGTGCTTTGGGAGATTCACAACTTGACTCAAAAAGGATGTGGAAGCCTTAATGACTTTGCTACCTTGAACTGTCCCCAGGAAGAATAGACATTTTTGTTTGAATTACCAGGTCTTGCTTTATGGAGTCTAGGAACAAGTTTGCTGATTTGCGGCACATTTATTCATCATTCTTGCTCTTTAGCAGCAAAAGATGAGAAAGCCATAGCCACAGGATAGTCCGTGTTGGCACGTGAACACTCCTGGAGGATCTCCTTGTCTTTTCAGTATGCACATCAACACTTGCTTGATTACAACATGAGGTGTATGCATCCAAGCTTCCACTGTCAATCCCTTTGGACTGCTGTTCCCCTGCATCCCCAAAAAAAGCCCTGCTAGACACTCAGACTCCTGTGTGTTGGCCCATTTCTCTTAATTCATGTACTTTTCTGTTTCCAAATATATCTGCCAGGGCTGCAGATTTACCACTGACATAAAATGCACCTTCCTCCACGCTGAAATATCAGACCTGCTTCATAGCTTAATCGAGGTATTTCCAATTGCACTAGACATACAGAGAACTGTCAAGCCACAAAATACCTGATATACCAGATGCCCTTACACTTTTAATTGGAAATCCGACTGAGAGCTTTTGATCATTTACTTTTGCTTATTTGGAAGTGAAGAACTTCCGTTTACTTTACAAGCAAATCATGCTCAGGGATGTTATAGTTGAAAAAATGCCTTTTTTTAATGCTAAGCCAAACACACACTTCACTGATACAAAGCAAAGCCCTTCCACAGGTTCTGCAGGACATTTTGAAAGTGACCAGCGTTAAAGGTGGTGCTGCTCAAGCCACCTCTGCCTTCCAACAGGAATCTTTGGAAGTGCTGCTGCAATTTCCCCGTCTGATTAGCTGCAGTGGTCAAACAACTGGAGAGATGACTGAACTCTCCCTTTATGAAGTCTCTAGTTGGAATTTAACATGGCAGACTTTTTTTTTTTTTTTTTAACCCCTTTCATCAATCACAGCAGCTGAGTGAAACCCCTCAGCAGGTGACCTCCTGCTTGCTTAACAGTCTCCCTAGAGCAGGAGGGTTTCTGGGCTTGGCTGCTCTCCATGCAGGCAAGTCCATCTTGGGAAAGTTTTAGTACCTCTTTCAGGAGTGCTACATTGCAGGTCTCTAGGTTCCTGATGTGAAAGATGGGTGTAATTAAGACTGAACTAAGGGATTCTCAAGAAATACATCCACTAAAAAAATCCAGCAAAAAACCACTGAAAACGCAATTAAAAAAATAAAAAACTCAGCCTGTCTACCCCACACAAAGCAACACTGCACAGCCTACAACTTCTCTTCACCCCAAGAAAACAGGAGAGCTAGAGGAGCAGTTCTAGCGTGCACACACAACTCCCTAGGGTTTGCACGCAGGCGTGAACAGTTGATGGTGAGGCTGTATCTCCACACTAGTAGATCTACTACAAAAACAGACTCACATGCCACTGGAATTATGTTAAGTAAATCTGCCTTTAAGTATGGGATTAAATAGAATAATAGAAATATATTAACTCTAAAAACATCATATATATAAAATTTTAGGTACCAGATGCTAAACCCTGAGGTTCCGATCACAAGCTCCTTAGTACATTAAGGAATAATTAGTTTTATGCTCCCAGGGTTTGGGAACCTGAAGTGATAAACATTTAAATCTGTGAACCATGTAACACTACACTTACAAAAACAAATTCAGTGTACCAGTTGTAACACTGCAGTTGAACTACTTCACTTGTTTTCATCCTCTCAGACAGAGAAAAGGAAGGAGCTAAGGTTTAGAGAAAGAATAGCAAAATAGTTGATTGTGTCATGAAAAGTTCTTCACAAAAAAAAAGTTAACTTTTTTTTTTTTTAAACCCAAGTTCTGCAAATATGTCTCAGCCATAAAGCCTGGCAAGCTTATGAGGCAATCTCTGCCTCATAAAATGAACATGATGAATCTGGCACAACGTAGCTATTTTATAAAATGACCAGATATAAAGCAATCATCAAAATTCAATAATTCAAAATGCTCTTATTGGTCTTAGCTTACATGCAGCTATTATATTAACATTACTTAACTTCTAAGAGTAGTTATTAACCAAGTCAAAAGTAGATCAAATATGGCAACTGAAATCCTTGCTCAAAGTCCTGTTTTGACACCTTCTCTGCTCAGTCCTACAGGACTAGAATTCAAACAGCTCTGAGGGGGCAGGAACAAGGAACAAAGATCTGGCCTCTCTTTAATATTTCTGTCTCTCTATTTAGGCTTTAGATAATTCAGAATCATCCATTTCTACAGTCAAGTATAACTACTAAAGAAAAGTTTTTGCTATCAGTGAAGCATCACAGTTAGCTTTCAAGGGGAATAAAGTGCACCCCAGATTTCTAATCTGTTGTTATCTGGTTGATACACGTGTGATTTCAGCAGGTAACCTCTCTGATCTACTGCTTCTTCTAAAACTTGATTATTTTACAGTTCAGAAACAGACACACTGCCATATAATTGCATTTTGATCAGAGCATACTTAGTGGTTACTTTGACTTCATATCCCTACTTTTTTATAAAACTTTTAATTCTCTTCAGACGCACATTTGGTAATCTATACCGAGAAGACTTAATTAAAAAATAAGGAAACAGCTTATCAAGTCTTCTCTCAGAGACATCTCTGAAAGCAATTAGTGTCATTCACCTATCAGGAGGAACTTCACCACCAAAGCATCAGCCTGAACCTCTGTCATTCCTGATGTGACTACTGAACTTGAGACCCATAACAACTCTGCAGTTTGCATAACTCAGATGACTGCTCTTCTGACCTTGTAGCAGTATTTCTAGCACTAGCACAGGTCAGTGTAAAGCTTTAGGTCAGCAAGCAATCACTGAAAAGAAAAACTCATATGCTTCAAATTATGTGCCCAAATAAATGGCCTGCAGAATCAAAGCTATAACAGACATGCAGGCAAAGTAAGCAAGTTTATCAAGTTACTTTAAGTCATTTTGTAAAGTTATCATCTAATTCAGTTAAAATTTAGTACATATTCCAAAATATTTGCTTGTAAAACAACTTATTGAAATAATGCAGGTTTCCAGTAACACTACAGACATTTAGAATGGAGAGGAAAATCCTAGTTCCACAACTTTCAGGAGCCAGGACCAACTTGAGGGGTAAAGATTTCAGCTGCCTTCTTGATTATGGAGTCCTAGCTAAGCTTGGACTAACTAGCTCTGCTGCTCCCAGTTCCCTGCGCTCACCCATAAGACATTTCTTTTTATGCTCTTTTGCTAATAGCATCTTGGAAATGCTCTTTACATGCCATTTTCTCCCACGTATGTTTTTAATTTTATAGTGCTTCTGCTCAACATCCTGCAGTTGAGCAGTCCTCATCTGAATTCACTGTTTACTTGATTAAGTGCCCACAAAGGCTCTACCTACCCTAGGGTACATCAGTGCAACCTCCTCATCAGCCAGTCATGTTCTCTTCCTCCAGGATCAAGACACTGCACAATTTAACATACCTATTCTACCAGGCTTCCAAGTTGGAGAAATAATTCTACAGAAGGGGAACTGAAATGCAGTCTAAAAGAATCATACCCATCCATACTATGCCTGTATGTGCCACACACACTCTAAATAACACCGACTACATCACCAGAGACAGAATCAGTACCAAGTCCTTGTACTCTTGGCCCAGTTATCTCCAGATTCATCTCCATTTCTCCTTTTTATTTTTGTATTGTATGCAATGCTTGTTCTTATTTAAGGGCTAGAACATTAGGAATAAGAGTAAACCTCTGTTTCCCCATTTGCAATATGGGCATTTTGGCATTATTTCTGTCCCTCAGAAGAGAAAAATCCTAATACTTGTAAATCTAAGACCTCATCAGATCTTCAATGCATTATGTTGACATAAAATTTCAATAGCTCATAAAAAACAATGTCTTTAGTGATTTATTCCAATGCAACACTGCATAGTATGCAAGTATGGATAGAATGCACAAAAGCTTCCTCTCAGGAGAGCAGGAAAAAGAGGATAATCTCCTGTTCTGTGGCACTGGCAAGCCTGATACACAGTAGATGACATGCCTCTCCTGCAGGCTTTTTCATTTTATTCTAATTTCATTTACACTCATTTTAAAGATTGAAATCAATCCAAAGACAAGAGATGAAAACTAGTAATTTCCCATCTGGAACCTGGCGTTTGGCAATGCAAGGGATAATGTGGGAGAAAAAACAACATCAAGAACACCACACACAAAAGAAAACACCATAAAAAACTCCACAGCCCCAGATTAAACTTCTCACAGGACAGATTCAGCACAGTCCACCTCATATTTCCCATTAGGCATGAGAAACTAAGAAGGCTCTAGCATATGGAAATTTGTTTTCCCACCTCTCTATTCCAACCTTCCCAAAGGGAACCGGCCTGGATCCAGCTTTCCCTGGGGCTGGCAGGGAGACAAGGCCACCCTGACCCTCCATCAGAGACATCCATCTCCTTTCCCCAGTTGACACTTGAGCCCTTGGCGCCCTCACATTCACCTATCCGTAGAGCAGCCATCCTGCTGTCTCTTCCCAGGCTTTATTTTCCCTTAAAGTTTCAGATCCCCCAGTGAAACAGCAGCAAGTCTTTTGCCTTTAAAGCATACCTTTAAAACAGGTATTCACACAGTATTGTATTCAAAGGCTGGCTGAGCATTGGAAAACTAAATACTTCAAGAAAGGAACAAAATGAAAAATTACTATGTTCTATCTTTTTAAATAATATAGTGGTTACACTTATAACCTCTCCCTATTAAAAAATGGGCTTTAAAATATATCCCTGCCATAGTTAAGTGAATGCTAGCTTAAAGAATAGATATAAAACATCAGCATCTGGAATGGGAAGAAATCAGTAGAGGTTTTATTGCTAAAAGGTCAACAACACTTACAAAGAGATTCAATCTTTAAAGCCCTACAGAATTTAATTTTAAAAAAAAAGCACCATGGAAAAAGGAAAAGCACTGAAAATAGAAATCTGTGAGTACTTCCAACTCACTTTGTGACCCCGTGGCGGAAACGCCGTCGCAGAGCGTATGTTCACTGCCACCTACAGACAAAGACAAGCTCGCACATAGATCCAGCACGGGGAGAGGCTTTGCTGGAGCCCACGGTTTCGTGATCTCCAGATATTCCCTGCCCAGCCCTTAGCAGCTGCAGGAGCTCAGCTGGAGCCCTAGAAGGCTGGTAGGGTGCTCAGAAACGTCACCCACGTCCGAGGTTGCCGGCCACAAAGGTAGCTAGAGCACCACTGCTCTCCATAGGCCTGTTGACAACTGACAGGAAGATGCATGAAAACAGCAGACCCTCCTAAAACACACTCACAGTTTGAAAAAAAAATAAAAAATGCAGTTTTAACTGCACACTACCATAGTTACATTTGCAGTTGTGAAAACGCACTGGCTACAGCTTTTAAAGGGTTATACTGGGAAGAGGGAAAAAATTGCAAATGAGAGTTCCGAAAAGATCAGTGTGAAGAGCTATGTGGCAAGAGCAGCAGATGAGCTTGCCTTTCCTTTGGATAAGCTCCAACACGACTGCATGCAGCATAACCAGCACACATGCAAAATATTCCCACTGGTGTCTCTTCCGAGCAGCGCACTCGGTGGCACGACTGGAAAGGCATATGATGAACTAAGGAAATCCTAATGAAGAAAAATTCTTGTGAAAGGGTATGATTTGGAATTCAGCCTCCAGATAAAGAGCAGGCATTGAAAATTGACTATTTTGATACCATTCCAGCATTATGATTTTCCCCAATTAGAAACAAAATTGGACTAAAGTTTCAGAAAAACTTCTCTAACATTTTTAATGAGCATTTTGAACATTCTTTTCAGAATCAACTCTTGTTTCCTGTTCTATGATACTACGTCATTTTTTTTCCTCTAAATGGCAAGCAGTGTTTAAATTTTTGTAATGTTAAGATGTCAAGTTAAAGAGTTTTTGCAGAGAAATAAAGGCAACACAATCAAAAACAGTCTTTACACTAGTAGTTATTGTCAAGACAAAGAACATTTCCATAAAGAGCAGTAATCAGTAATACTATACACACTGAAGCAACATGAAGATGAGCAGACCATTTACCTTTTCTCTTTGAAAGATGGACACTTGTAGCTCTCCCCTTTTCCACCCCCCTCAAAAAAAAAGCAGCAGAACACCCATGAACAAGCTCATCATCCTCTTTTTGTCTTAAAATGACTACATTGAGGACACCAGTGCAGTTCCTAAGTCAGCTTCATCCTACTGAAAACACAGGTTACACCACAGTGGCTGCAGGACTAGGACACGTCATAAAAAGGCAGTGAACTCAGAGCTCCTGAAAAACACTAGAAGTCCTCAAAATAAGGCTAAAGTGCTCTGGACATTTAGTAATGGAGGCAGGAGGAAAACCATGTCTAGAACTGAGACTGCTGGAGTTTTTCTTCCCAAGTCATTCCCAGACACAGATTTCCAGCCATACAAATTAGTTTAGCAAGGCTATACATTGACCAACTCACCAAATTAAGTTATGGGTAGTTATAATACTTACCTGCACTTAGTACATACTCCGTTTATAAAAATGATTTCAACTTATTTGGGTAGCACCCACAGAATAATCTGCTTTCCGTGCTTTTAGTCCCGAGTATAAAATGAGCCTCTCACCCCCCTAACTCTACCACAAGCACAGAATAAATTGAATTAACAAGTAGATTGCAGCATCAATAAAACACCACAGAACTTCAGTAAAAGTCATTAAATTTCTCTGTAAAGTACTAAAGCACTTCCCTCATGATGACAGAGATCATGAAAAAGCAGCACTGCAGCCTGCTTCACATCACCTAATTCATGGACAACTCGGTCACGTAGTGACATACAGGCAGGGATACATCTCCATGGGCCTCAAACTGCTCCAGTTTATGCTTGACTTAAAGTTTGAAGCCCTGCAGCAGTAGAAGCCCAGTCCAATTTAGTCTGAGAAGTCCATAACTTAACAACCTGGACCCTAGACATTTTCATCAGGTCCGTCTCAGATTCCAGTACATTGCTCTAGGCAGAGCAATGATGAACACATGGACTCATCCAAAGAAGAATTTCCCTGGAATATCCCCAAAATAAAGCAGCGTAACAGCGTCCTGAATCTAGCATGACTTTGTCTTTCATCACATATGAGTCACCCAGAGCCTGCTCATATGCAGCAGAATGACTAAAAAAAGCAAACTTCTGAAACCAGAAAATACTAACAGGTAACTCTGGAAATACAACTCTGATGGAAGTGATGGGACCAAGGCAGGAGAGAGCACTTGCAGGCTAACTAGTCCCACTCAAAGCTTGGACTAAAGTGAAACATCCTGGTTTAGACGGATAGTCATTTGTTAAGTTTTGAAGAAAGCAAAAGTCTGATTGTAAAAGGCATACATACTGTCCTACCTCTTCCATGAGCTTTTAATGTACGTTAACATACCTATTTTTATCTTAAAGGCCTTTTAAAGACTTATCTTAGCTAAAAGTCATAAATCATTCTTAATTTCGACCCATAAGAATAACATATTGAACACTCCAGCAGCACAGCTGGGAAGATGCCACAAACACAAGGCTGGAAGATGAAGACGTACTGGAGACATGCCCCTGAGATCAGAGAACACCTCAGCAAGCTTGTGCACCCACAACAGAAGCAAGTTACAGAAAGAATAAAAACTTTTACTGTTGTGATCATGGTTTTCACAGCACTAAACAGACTGGAAAAGACACAGTTATAAGATAACATTGTCCTGGGTGGAAGGGGCTCTATTTTACAGAAGGCTGAAAACCCATCAGTCTTCCCTCATGTGCTTCAAGTTACTGTCTTTACTGTGTAATAAAACTGTCAAGCTTTTGGCTATGGAGAATTCCCTGCTTCTCCTGTCAGACACTATAACCTATAAATATTTCAAAATATATTTTATCTCTATTCCTATTTAAACTGTACAGGCATATGGAAGAGCACTTAGCAATCGCATACCTTCGATGAGCTGCATAGCATTTTAAGCATACATGTATATGTCAAGAATATCAGCCTCATTAAGCGTAAAAGATATTTTTCTAAGAAAATTAAAACATGGAGTTCACTGATTAAAAAACTGCTGAAGCTGAAGCGTGATAATTAACCTGCTACACTGACTCTATTGCTCTTGAAATCTAAACCAGTGAGTCCCAATTACTGAACACAGCCCTGTCATGAAAGCTCAACCGTTCAGCCTGGGATCTCCAGCACTGCAGTGACAGCCTGAAGTTCTTCTCACGTGCAACTCTACTAAAATCCAGCTTCTATTTCAAAAAAAAAAAAAAAAAAAAAAAAAAAAAAAAAAAAAAAGCTAATGATTATTTTGTTGCAATCAAATTACCCAATCTGCAGAAGCTCCAAGAGCACAGAGATCCTGTGTTAACAAGGACAAAGCTGTCCAGGTGCTCAGCTTCTTCTTCACTCCAGCAAGGTTTTTATTGACTCAGGTATTCTGGGAAAGCACTACATACTACCAGACAAGCTTATCACTTCATTTAATGCAAGAGGGGAAAAAAAAAAGACAATAAACAATTGTGGGGTTTTTTTGCACAAGAAAAACTGCCAAATGAATTCTCTTGTCGCATGAAATCCTCAGCCTCTCCCTCAGGCTTTCGTATAAAAAAATATACGTACACGTGTGTATGAATATAAACACACACTTTTTCAGGCTTAGTTTGGCTTTTTCAGTCTTTTGAAAGTTGAATAAGGACTCTAACTGCTGAAGCAAAGTTCACGACCCACAAATGTGTTGTGCACTGATATCTGAGTGAGCAGACAACTCCGGCACATCGCCTCTGATTTAACAAGTGTTTTCACAGTAGATTACATTCGTCAAGGACCTCACTTTTTCATGAATTCTGGATTCCTCCTTCTTATATGCAGCTTTTTTTTTTGGTCCTTGATATATAACCTTTTTCTAAGAGAACTCCCATGGCTTTTAGCTTGCATGCCTTTATAATTTCTCTGTAAATCAAATAGACAATACTCCTCTTAAAAAAAAATATTGCACAGCTTTGAGAAAAATGAAAAGCCCCCAAATTTCCATTGCTAAATCAAGTTGCTTAGCCAGAAACACCTGAACAAACACCAGCTATGAAATTACTTCTAAACTATCAACATGCAATAAAAGCTCAAATTATTTGCTATGCTGAAGAACTATGATTTGATGTGAAGTGTATAATAGAAGCCAGTTCACACCTACACACACTGAGGTCCAACCACATCACCCTTTTTCACTAGAGTAAGAATCGTGACTTCAGCGACTTCATGTTCCTGTGACTTCAAGGTAAAAGAGAACAGTACATTGCATTTATAATGACTGATGATAATAAATGACACCAGAGCAGGCAGACTGGCAGGAATAAAGGCAGAAAGGAATTCTGCCTTTCTAGGGCCACTTGCCCGGATTCTAGTTCTGCACTTGAATTTCTGCAGCTACACAGGAACCGTACCATTAGAGCACTGCTCATGAAGTTTAAAATTTGAAAGGCCAAATTTCGTGGCCTCCTCTATTACTCAGAAGATAAGTCAACCCTACAGTCTTTCTGACGAAAACTCCAGAGAGCATACACAGATTTCTTCAGGCCATCTAGCACAGAACAGGGAAAAAAGAAAACAGTTCCCTACAGCTTTTTGAAACACTTGACTTTTTCTAGCTTTTAGATAATGATTTTGACACTGGATTCAGAAAGGACAACTAACACATGCCAGAGGTGTGGAGTTTGGGTTTTTTAATTGCATTGCACAACTAAAAGTGTCTTGAGTTGTTCTATTTCCTTCCTCATAGACATTAAAAATACATTTTTTTGATAGACACTCTAAAAGAGACCTTCCTCCCTAAAGCCATAGAAAGACTAGCTGATGATCCCTGGAACCTTCTCTGAAACCATTGCATTTCAAGTTTTCCACTATTTGGAAAAGACTCACAAACGCTATTTTTGACTGCTATCACATATCTTTGGAATAGCTAAATATGATTACCTGCAAGGTATTTCATAGGACATGGAAGTGCAGAAACAGATTGATTTTGGTAAGGCCATTCCTAAACATTATGAGTTTCAGATGGAGTGAAGGCAAGCAGGCATTTCTCTGTTAGCTCATACAACACTCTGCTAATCAGGCATCAACATTTGCCATGGAATTTGCACTTTAGAAAAACCGGACTGCAGAGTCACCAACTAACACAAATACCTAAAACCCTGTGTACAACCAAATGCATATGGACAGACAGGCATTTCCAGCCCAGCATCTGGCAAATTTCCAATGCTGTCAGAAATCTTGCAGAAAGACTTGAGAAAATGCAAACAGATTCAAGGCTGTTGCCTCTAGTGCCTGTTTGTATGAGGAATGGTTATTATACTAAGTGTTGTTTAACACAGAATTCAGCTTTATATAGTCAAAAACTACTAGATATGTTAATCTACAGTTGTTAGAAATGTGCAAGTTATTCGTTATGAGTCTTCACAAGAAGGTTGTTACTTTATCAACAGTACAGAAAAGACTGAAGAAAAAAATAAAAAGTGCCTTTATTCACCAGTGTTTTGCTTAGTTTTTGCCACTTACCAGAAAGGTGAGAAATTCTACCCATAGCAAAGAGATGATCTAGAACAATATACATTCCACAGGCCAGAACAAGTAATTGTGCAAATCCTACTCATGGTTCAGTCTCCGGCATTTCCCCTACTTGTCCAAATATACCGTGTTACCCCTAATAAATGGCTGTGTGACCTTGTGCTAAGCCAACCACCTCAGAATGATGAGCATAGAGAGCAGAGTTTTCTCTAGATGGAGCACAATGGCAAAGATAAAATAAAAACGCACACATTGACAAGTCATTTGGGTACTTACAAATCACCTGCTATATACACAAGACCCCTTGCTTTTCACTATGCTTTAGACTGTGCCTTCAGATTCCAGCACTGGGCAGAAGGAGGAGCAAGACTCTGGTCAGATGCACTAAAAATGTAAAGCCAGGCTATAAAAATAAGCTAACACATAATGATCAGTCTTATACACAAGCTATGTGAGACTGGCTCAACAAACACTTTAGTACTAGAAAGTATATACAGAAAATAGTAAGGAGTCATGCTCCAGCTAGACAACTGTATATTTTCCCTCCGTCTGGATTTTCCTGTTGTCAGATTGATTAATGGAATGTCTTCACATTTATCTGCTCTTGGATATCTTAAATCTCAACAAGTCCATTTCATGTTCCTGCCACCAACATTTCCAGCAGATTTCTTCCAGCATGTCAGAATGACAGATAAGCTCCCAGAGCCAACCTTGTAGAGAGCTCATTACTGTTTCCAACTTGTGCACTCGCCCCGGAGGGGTGACTGCACCACCCTCTACAAAGGCCTCCAGAATTTTAGGTCATTTGAAAAAATCTATGTTGAGCAAAGGTGTCATTTCTCTGCTAGAGAAAGCTACGGGGCAGAGGTCAAGACCACGTTCTGAATTTTATACTCTTTTATATCTCTGGTCCATGGACTAAGTCATAAGAATAAAGACAGCTGCAATAAACACTGAGTAGCTCAACATGGCACAGATTTGAGATCTGTTTTGTTTTTATGGTTGTCTGCTGCATGCTGGAGTACTGTAGCTATGAGATTGCTTTATTATTTTCCTTTTGAATGTTACAGGCTCTCTCTGGCAGCACAGCATAACATTATTGGTACCCACTTTAAATTCACTTGTAAAGCATTGTTGATTTGAAGCTGGTATACCGTAATTGCTTTTAATGTTTAAAGAGATATTAATATTGAAAGAGAACAACTGAAAACTCTTAAAAGTAATTCCAAATGAACTAATTCCTGCCCTCACTACAGATTATCTGCAATAGCAAACACAGCCGGGCTCTAACATCCTAGTACCAGCAATGGTGCTTTGTTAAAACTGCCACTTGGTTTTGCATCAAATGGATGAGTATGAGCAAGCAGTGAAGTAGCAGGTTGCTTGGGCATATCAAACGTTCATATCCCACCTCTGCTTGATATCATACAGTTCCTTTTTCTATGCAGCTGAATGCTAGCCGTGTTCCAAAGCCTGTGACACTAGTGTAGAAACTTGGTCTGGGGGTGACAAGAAGAGAGATTTAGGTGGGTTATTTGAGCTCTCCCAAACTGAGCAATGCAATTCATTGCTATTTGAGTGATATCAAATTGATCACCTATAAGGAAGGATTGAGACTGACAAGGAGAAACAATATGATTGCAAAGACCCTGAGTTAGGACATCCTAGCTATACTAAGGGTAGGTAAGTCATCATCTACCTGTAAAAATATCTAGTGCCATTAGACTGTCAGAAACAAGATCTATACCCTTTATAAGATGATGTGTTAGAGTATTGTTTCTATTCTTTAGCTACGTGGTAGGTCTCTTAGCAGGATACTTGGTGTGGATTTACATCTAACGCTTTCTGATTTATGAAATGCACATCTTCCACCACGTTGGCTATGATTCCTCCAACATGCCACAGTACCACTGTTCTTTGCTACTATTTGAAGTCGTCACAGGAAATTGCATTAATGGGAACGTATTTGTGGCAGTTGCATATATATAAGGAATAGCATAAAGCTTCATTCTAACCAAGAAACTATTTGTTACTGCATTTATAATTTCAGCTGCCTTCTTCACTGAATTATATGAAACTGGGATTCTGTTTCAAAGATATAGCATGTTATCTAAGGAAAAATTATAACATCTAATTGTATTGTCATCTTTCTCCTTTTAAGTAGTACCAAGCAAGTAGTTACAACGGTAGTTTTACATACATATATATTTATATACATACACACATATATTAGTTCTAGTAGTAGTTACAGTCTCCCTTCTACCTACCCTAAGATTTTTTTTACAGGACTCTCATGGAGTCCACTGCTTTTCATAGTCTTATCCAGTGTTTCTGAGCCCTAACTTGCCTAATATTTATGTTCTCAAAAAATTCCCTTTCAGGTCCACAGCCATCTCCCAGGTCTATCCCAACAACTTCTAATTACTTTCTGCAAAAAAGCTCCATTTGGAAAGGAAACTCTTACCCTGACACAAGCTATTTTTTCTACTCCCTTCACCTAAGGCCCTCTAAGGACACTTAAAGTCACACAGATCTTTCCAAGTAATATTCAAAGCAAGCAGGTTAAGGGAGAAATCAAACACAGAATCAAATAGGTAACTACTAACATAGTTTAAGTTACCAGCAAACAAGATGCTACTACAGACAGTCAGGCTATCTTAGTAAGTTGTAGAATCAGCTCTTATTTTTACATTTAAGCCAGTAATTTCTCAGTTGCCTGAAATCTAGACATCCTTCACAACTACCGTTGCAATCCAGCTTGGGAAACCTCCTCATCATCTGCAGAACCAGTGTCAGTAATGTACAGACATTTGCATTCAAAGACATTGAAGTATTTCTCATTCCTCCCCTCTTGTCTCAGACGGCTCATTTGCTTTGTACATTGTAGCTACCAACTAGACAGCTGAGATTGGTGCAAATTCTCCTCTCTAGCAAGGCTTGAAGAACACTCTGGAGCAATGAGAGGGAATGTGTGTGCCTCTCCCCTTCCTTCAGGATCCACTTTTTCCCCCCAGCTGATGGTTCCTAAAAGATCATGTTTCAAACCACATCCTTCCTCCAGCCTAGGTTTCTAAAATGACATACGATCAGTGACTTAGTCCATTGCAATTATGATTCCTGATATAATACTGCAGAGCTCAGAACACTGCTGTATATTTATAAATTAATAGCTTCCATCTAATTAAACCCTTTTAATATACTTGCCAAAGCTGGCCAATTGCATTAACACTATTAACTGTTTATTCGGATAGGACACTTATAGACTTCTCTCTATCTACCTTTCTGAGGTACAGACAAGCAATCAGAACTAACAGAAATGATGCTAACTGTTAGTGAAGTCTTCTCCCCTCTTACAATACAATGGTGCAAATCTTTGAAATTAAAGCAAAAAAAGCAACTAACAAATTTAGATCAGAAATAACAAAGTCAAATTGAGTTAGGCAAATTTCATTATGTTTCAGATACTGATTTAACCCATATCACATCTGAAATTCTCCTGACACTCCATTCAGGTAGGAATTAGGAACCTGTTTCAATCTACACTGTACTTCAATCCTACACTGATGTTAAAAAAAAAAGTATATATTTCTCCATTCACCATTTTTAAGCATTAACTCTTGAAAGCATCTTAAAAGATCAAGGCATGTTAACACATGATCTCAAGCTACATACCACTTCAAATCTTGGATTTATTCCAATTTTGATATGATCAGGTAGCACATATTTCTTATCCAATCTCTCCAGGAAAAAAAATATTATAGGAGTTCAACACTAGACAAGAAAGCTCTGCCATAACAGAGAAGGAAAATGTTTAATAGCCTTCATTCTGAAAAGCGGTTATCATCTCTTTAAGTGACTTTTTTCTTGTCTAGTTGACAGGACACAGAACACTGCTAAGTGAGAACATCTGCAGCATTCTTTCAATACTCTGGGGAAAGCATGAAAAGCAGTATGTTAGGGTATAAGTAATGGGGATTCTTTCTTTGCAGCTCAGTCAAAAGATGCTTCATGTAGGCATCTTTAATTTTTAAAGCTGAATTTATTTAGATTCCCAAAGAAAAGAGCTGTTGCTGCTGTATCTTCTGCTTCAAAATCCTTTGAGTTTAACAATTGGAAGCTGACATACTTAGTCTGTTAATTTAGATGTCTGTGAGCATTTCCCATGGAATAATTGTGCTGCATAATGCATGACTGTTCATTCCCTGGTAATGTCAGTTGAAAAAAGAATGAGAAAAGGGAGAGAGAGAGAGAGAGAGACCGACCTAAGGGAATGAACAATTTCTATGAATTTCCTGCCATTATCAGGATCCAAATGTGGCATTCTGAAAACCTAAAAGTATCAATTCTGCTTTCATAATACTAAGTTAACCTGCCCTTGCCTCCGCCTCTAAGCACTCACCAGTGTTGTGTTACCTTAGGCAAAGCACACTCCCAGCCCCTTTTCTTCTGGGTTTGGTCACTCCCCAAATTCAGATCAGTTTTGGAAAAAAAGAAACATGGCAAGCCACTATCTGAAACAAGGGCTAGTCATCTACTTTCTCAAGAGAACATAGATTCTGAAGTGACAGAGAAATAGAAAACCAAAATTGGTAGGTACATTTGTCCTTGTTCTTGCCGTTATCCCACTTTCTTCTGGCTCCACTGATGAGATGCCTTTCTTAGGTTAGGGCATGATCTGTGATGCTGTTGGAGTAAGGTGTTCCCTTGCAGAAAGTCCAATTTTCTCAGCTGGAGTCAAGGCCAAGAAACTTCCAGTCCCTCCTACACAGTTATAGCCATAATTACCCAAACTAATCAAACTCCAGAAGAACTCAGGAGAGGCACTGTGCCAAATCCCTAATTTCTCAGAAAATTAACTTGTCTTAATCGAATCCAGCGCAATCATCAGTTGTAGAAAGGCCTTCACTTTATTATTGTGCCACAACATAATAAAAAAACATGAAAGCTCTTCAGAACAAGAACGCTCAATAATCTACCTATTTATGTTAACAAACTTATGTTCACCTACTACCATAGGCTGAAAAGCCACTCAGAAGTTCCTCACCCCTGCTACTTTACATCCTTGTATATTTTAGAATTGCAAGCTTTAACAGAAGA
>JAVCKT010013892.1:55089-72980 GCA_032273925.1 Rhynchotus rufescens
TAGTAGCTCCTGGCTTCCGGAGTCAATCCTTGTATACAAATTCATTAAATTTACAGACATTAGGATATACCACAGGAGAACTTAATGCTGTAGCAGAATTCTATACTGTATCTACTTAAATATACAGAGTATATTATTATTTTTTTTATTGTCACATCTTTGCAAACTATGATTCTGAAAAGGAATCATAGAAGCACATATGTAAAGGCATGCTGACCTGATAGTTCATGCTACTGAATATTACTTATATATCCCAAAATACTACTAATGTTACTTGAGCGCCCTCCATGCTCTGTTACCCATCCTATTCTCTGTAAACAAATTTGTGAAACAAAACTGATTAAAAGGCAGTGCCCTAGAAAAGGCATCATAAAAAGCTTTTTTTTTTTTTTCTACATTATAGTATCTCTAGCATTATCTAAGCAAAGTCAGTGTTTTACCTATTCCTTAGTTACCTTGAATTTCACTTGATTATGAATCTAGGATTCATTTGCTTTTGCTACATTAAGATAAAAATTTCAGAAAAAGAAATTTGTTTTTCTAAAAAATAACATTTGGAAAGTATTGATTTTGGCATTTCTAAAACATCCTCAAATATTAACATTAAATTAAAATGTATTTGCACACAAACTGTATCCATAAGGTATCTGGAGATGTCATTCAGCCAGAAATGGAAAAGGAAAGGTGGTGTATAAGTTGTAACTTGGGATTTTCTTTAGTGCTTCATCAGTCAAATCTATTGTCAAAGACGGAAATGTTATTTTCCAGGTCGTTTCAATTTTTTGTCCAGTATAAATTATCTTTCAAAATATATAAAAAAAGAAGCCATGTTTCATTCAGGAATGTTCATGAGCGGAAATACGTATGTGATATTCACATCGTGAATTCTTCAATATTAACAATTTTTTAAAGTTGAGATTCATAATGCAATTTCTTTTGTTCCATCAACTCACTCCTAGATTTTTTTTCAAATTCATCTTCAAAACATTCCGTCTCAGATACAGATTTCTTGAATTCTTAAATAGCTATTTCCAAAAACATGTCTTGAACAATTGTAATTGGTACAATTGTACCAATTGCGATTGGGTGGAAAAATACATCACATATTGAAAAAGAACTTGAACATTTGCATTATGCGATCTAAAACTGTATTTATGTAGACTGCTTTAGTATATTCACATAGATATTTCACATAGCCTATAGAATAGATCTTCCTGGTTTTAATGCTTAGTGTGGTAAATAACAGTATAACAGTATACTGTGAAGGGCACACAACATAACAGTAATACAAGTGCCCTCTTCAGTGTCTGACATAACCTGGAGAGCTCCATTTTCAGTTACAAAATTATTTCACTCTTGACTAAAATTTCTGAAGCAATACAGTCTCATTCTATGAGCTGGCCACAGTGCAGTTCAGAGGAAGGTGCACTTAAGCAAAAATACTTTGAAGTGATGTATGCTTGGTATTAACAGGAATTACACGCACTTTACTCGTGAGTTATGCATTGTAGACAGCACTTCAAGGTCTGATCATCAGATTTTCCCCTCCTCCCCCCTTACTTAGTAAGTATCTGTGATGAATTTCAGGTTGTTATTTAGGTCTTTCACCAATATATACAAGGGGAAAAAAATAAAGCTTTTTTTAAATAAAGACATGTGTCAAGCTAAAGTAGTAAATTTAGATCAAAAGACTCAATAAATTATATAGGAAAGTCTATGAAATTTCCTGGTCCTCTCTTCTCCCCTTCCTATCCACCTCAATAATCTCGATTCTGACCTGAAACTCCCGCTTGCTCATGTGGCACTACTTCTAGACTTAGTTCTTTATTGCAAGTTAGCTAAAGAAGTGATAACTCACATTCCTTTCATATAGCAAGGTTTGAAAAGTGCGTTGGAAAAACATCTTTAATTTGGCAGAAAAGAACAGTCTGTATTGTAAAATTTCACACACATTTTTAAAACATATCAAAGATCTCTCAATTGCAGTGGACATTTTTTTTCATTTTTTTGTTTGTTTTCTGATTTAAGTTCTGCTAATTAATTAGGTATTCTGTAAAGAGATTAATTTTGTTTTGAACTGGTTAAATCTTTTCAAATAATTCAACAGACTAACAGTGGCATCTGAAAGAGACAAGAGATAAGTCCAAAATAAGCAATGAAGAAACAATTTCAAGCTCCTGAACAAAATTTTCTTCTTACTCTCAAAACAATATGCATTTTTGAGGCATACTGTCAGAAACCTGAGAATGCATGGTGGTTTAATAAAAGGCTAAATTGCTGCAATTTAGAAACCTATGTGTATATTGGAGTATGGAAAAGTAAGCAACAGGGAATTTCCTTAAAGTAATGCTATTAGTGATGCCAGTTTCTTGTTTCTTCCTTGCTGCTCTGTATTTTATTTTTCTTCCCTTAAAATAAATAAATAAATAGATAGATAAATAATGACCAGCATGCATAAATCTTGCATACAATACCTATTTCTTAGGAAAGTGCCTAAAAAAAGAAGCATTAGGTTGTAGCACAGTTTAATGATCTACTAAGTAAACACAATATCCACACTCATTTTAATGTTGCTAATACTAAGTCAAATGCAATGTCCATATACGGTAATATGTATATATACATTTGCATATCCAGGAAAAGAAATGACAGCCACTTTCCAGTTCCTAGGTAGAGTGCAAGCCTAATGTGCACAGCAGTGAAACACTTGCCAGTTATAAACTGGAATTTACTGTTTGGCTTTAGACCGGAGATCTTTGAATCACCAGCTCAAGTTTAGGAAAACTAATTTCTGTACTCATCAACAAGAAGAATCTACTGATAATCAAAACTAAACAAAATGACTACTCCAACTGCTTGGAAAAAATATGGAAAAGTAATAATATTTCTTTTGAGCATTTCACAAATGTGTTTTAGGGGACTTTTGTCTTTAAAGGCTTTTTTTTTCTTCTTTTTTTTTCTTTTTCTTTTCTTTTTTCCTTTCCTAAATGGAGTTTACAAGCTAAATAACTCCTGAAGAAGGTAGGTTATTGGATCATTAAAGTTTGGGTCAAATCATGCTCAGTTTGGTCAAACCAAAGGTCTCAATTTGTTTAGCCATTTCTGTAACACCCTAATATCCTTGGGGATCACCCAAATACTCACTTATCTCACTTTTTCAGTGCAGGCCTCAGTCAGAAATCAATTATTATTGATTTTGAATTGGTTATTATGTGCTCATTTTCTGCACAACTTTGTTCCATCTTCATCCCAGCCTTTAGACTTTAGCTTTTCATCTCTCAGGTGTGTCACATGCTGGTCTCCAAAACTCCAGGGACTTAACAGATTCCATAGCTTCATATCCAGCCTCATTAGACAGATTGCTCTGGAGCAGGGACTCTGTGCCTTTTCTCAGAGAATTTTGAAATGACTGCCATTTGTTCTAAACTGGGGAGGAGTGCTGTGTTAACCACAGGCATCTTGCTTGGAATCCAGGACTGGGAATTTATCCAGTAGACTTGAATCATTGTCCTCATTTACACCTGTGAATTTATATTCTATTAATTTTCATCAGTGCTTTTGCTTGCACCTGTGCAATGCATATGAAATGCTACCTTTCTGGTTTGGTAGTGCTTTATGTTTTCATCCTGTATATCTACCTGGAAGGTAATGCAGTGGGGAAGCGAACTCAGTATACATTTAATAAACAAGTTGCCCTAATTTCAGCTCTCTCTAATTATTGGCTTAAAGTTGGACAAATGAAAAGGACTTCAAACAACTTGCTGCTACCAAAATGACTGTCATGTGTTATTGCTAAAAGACAGAACAAAAATTGCAAAGCACTAACTAATGGACATTTTAATTTTCAGATTAACAGAGCAAAACTTCCTTCCTGGAAAATGACTCTGCTAAATGCCTGCAATCTTATCAACAACCTAAATAACCAAGTGGGGGAAACAGCAGAGGTAGATGAAGAAGATCTCATTTCAGGAGGACAGTTTCCTGCTGCTCTGGATGGCTTCAGCTTGGAAGCAATGCTAACAGTATACCAACTCCAAAAAGTTTGCCACAGCAGAGCCTTTCAGCATTGGGAGGTAAAACAAATGCTCATAAATATTTTTTTTTCAATCGCTATTACACTTTTAGCCTTTCATTATCTATCTACAGATCTTTTAAAATCCATTTCCTATGTTATTTTTTCCAAACCTGTGTTTGGAAAACCTGTGTTTGGAAAACCTATTTTTGGTGTTCTTGACTTAAATCACCTCTACCTTGTATTATTCAAGATTTCTTTCCCTTATTTTCTTGTTGATAATCTCTACTATCTCTTATGTCTTATATTATTTTGTCTATGCATTTGTCTTTGTCTATGTCTATGTGTATTATATCTGTCCAGCTTTTGAAGAGCTAAGTGTCTCTTTCAGATGAGAACCAACAGATAGATGTGAAATATTATTAACTAATCCTCATTATCACTGCTAGGAAACCCACGGCAGGGGATCTCCAGCTCTTTTATTCCACTGTCCCTTAGGAGGATCTTGGAAATTGACACTGTGTCTGTGTATGAGATCCCTGGTCCTAAACAGTGTTTTATAGTCCATCTGTGGATTATATAAACTATATTTAACTGTCATGATTGCACAGGGGCCTGCTACTTGCAGTTGCATTAGGTTAGGTTGCATATTCCTTTGGGTAGGAAAAAAAAAGATATGCCACTGCTTACTTTCCAGCAAACACAGTTTCTTCTGCTCTACCAGGTTCATGGACAGTGTACTAAATATTCATCCCTTTTATTTGCTGGACCACAGCTCTGTATTTGAAGGCTTCTTTCTCAAAGAATACTTTGTACCTGCTAAAATTGCCTGTACTAAAGTCTGCAGCAACAAATTCTTTTGAGAGTGAGAGTTTTGTGCTGAAAAGGAGAAGCCATAGTCCTGACTAGATACGATAGTACTTATGTCTTAACCATAGTTCCTTATTTTGCAGTTCCATCAGTTTTTGTGAAGGCTGGGAATCATCATTTTCAGTATTAGTATGCAGTAGCATGTGAAATTTAAAAAATAATGATATTCCTCTCTCAGCTTGAGTAACGTTATGAAGTACAAAAATTCATACAACAGGAGAAGGGCTGGAGGTAGAAGGAGAGCGATTGAAGAAGGCTTGAAATAAACAATATGTGTAATGATGGTAGTTCTTGTGATCTTAACAGAATTGACTCCAAATCTGTTGAGAGCATGAATCTTTCCATTAATTTCCATGAAAAGTTGATATGGTTATTAATTCATTGAGTAATTAAGTGAATAAAAGAGTTCATTGTTTAGCGAAACAGTGAGGTGAGTATAAAAAAATTAGTTTGATGCCTTTCAGTTAGGTAGTAGAATTGTATTTGACCATGGACGAATACAGTAATACAATGATGTACACTTAATATGTAAACCAAGAACCAATATCAACTAAAATAAAATTTTTAAAAAGGGTAAGAAAGTTAAAGTTGTGTCAATCAACATATGCTATATGCTTGTTTTTTGGGGGGATTTACTTGAAATTCTTAATTTTACATGTTATTGAATTTTTAGTTGTAGGAAGTAGCAGAAAATAACTACTGGTTGAAAGCTGAAGCCAGCAAGTGATTTAGAATTTTTCTTAAGATAAATTCAAGTTTATAAAATGACAGTTATTAGGAAGCTTTCACAAAAGTTTGTGTTCTTGTCCAAGAAGGGCATACAAGCTTCTCTCTGTATTGAAAACCTGCACTCTCATTGGTAACAATGGAATTTAAATATCATCCCTGCAGGACTCAGCTCATCTTCAGGCTGATCTAAATTTTGTATTTGTTTGTTTGTTTTCTTTTTGTTATTGTTGCTGTTGTTGTTGTTGTTGAAACTATTGTGGTAAAGATTTTTCCTTATGGGAGCTGCTAAGACCTATTTTATATATTTTATAAAGCTTTCTAGGAAGTGTTGATTTTCATTACCAAAAAAAAAAAAAAAACCTCAAAAACTCAAGTACCAGATACCATGATGTCTCTTCTTGCATTCCACAGTTACTTCAGCAAGATGCTTTTGATCTAGAAAATTCAAGCCAAGATAAGGAAATAATGAAGAGAAAAAATCCCTATATTCTGAAACGACAACTACATGTGAACAAAGCTAGAAGACCTTACATACTCAAGAGAAGTTCATATTACTGATGCAGCAGAAGAAAATTATGTATAGTTAGTTTATAGGTAACTGTGCGTTATGGTTATCTTATTTAAAAATCATACTTGTGTGGAAATATACTATGGAAAATCATCAAGATGATAACATAACTGTGTCTTTTTTGCAACTATTGTTTCTTGAATGTGATTTTTTCCTACTTGAGATTAATTGGACCAATACATTTGCAAATAAATCTAGTTTCTAAGCATGATGTATTGTACACAACTGAGATTTCAATATATTTGTTACAATATATTGCTCTTCTTTTGTTTTATGAAGCACCTACATACACCAACTAAATTGTTACTGTCCATAAACTATGTGGAAAATCTCACAGTTTCTTAATGGAACACCTAAACCCTCTGCATGCATGTGAGTTTTTGTGTACACTGGTCAGAAATAGCCTAATTTTCTCTATACTGGCCCCTTGAAATTATTAGCAATTGGGTCTAAGTAAGGAGGAAATACTATCAACTGTCTGTTAACTATTATCTGGCAATTTCAAATTTCATGATGTAGATGAATTTAACTTCTTGACTCCTACTACTCAAGGGTCGTAAGTTAAGAAAACCGTGCACTAATAGGACTTAAAAAAAATATGCTAGCATAAACAAAGCCTGATGTCCCTCAAAATCCTGTCTATCGCTCACTAAGTGAGGATAACAGTTGATTCAGTCAGGAAATTTATGATGTTTATTTAATTCATGTATACTCAAAGAAGTAACTTTTTAAAGATGAAAAAAAAAGTAAAAGCTGATTCACACTCATCACTGGAAAAGTCAGAACACATTCCTAGTATGAGAAATAGAACAGTCTGGAAAAAATATTCAGAAGAGGATCTAATGTTAAAACATTTGAAACTTGTTATTGAAAGGCATTTCCCTTCTCTCCCTTTAACAAAATTGAGTAACAACAGGCAGTTTCAGGTGTTAAAGACAATATTGCAAGTCCATTCAAATGTGAAGATCCCAGCATGGGAATAAAAGTGTACAGGTCATCTGAGACTTGAACATTTTCTATCTCTGTGGCTTTGATCCCTGCATCAGACTTGGACTCATGTGACTCCAAGGCTCTTTTCTGGAAGGAGACAGTCTGAAAGAAATGGAGGACACTAAAACTGTCAGCATAAGTGGTTAGTCGATGATCCAAGTGGCAAGAAAGGGGATCAGATAGGCTGCTTTTGAAACCCTGATTATTTTCTGTTGAGTTATTTCCTAGTGCATTTCTGCTCTAACAAGCTGCTAAAAAATCCAAATCCTCTCATAGGTGAGATTTTCAGTCCATATTAATCATGTGTAGGAATATATGTCCAGTGGTTGTACTAACTTTGCTACATGAGAGGGATAGTTTTATGCCGTAGACTGTATTTTCATTTCATTAAAGTTAATCCTACTTCCCTTCCTCATTGCAAATGTTATTAATCAGTTTGTTCGTTAAATAGCCACTAAATAACTGCATTCACAAAATGTAACTAAGCATACACTAATTACTATAATAATCATTATGATTCAAAAAGAACAAAGTACTTAGGAACATAAGACATCGATGGTTTAAATAGTCAATTTGTTTAAACTTAATTAAGATTCTAGTAGATTCATAGTCCTTAAAATTTTTAGTGAAACTTGTAGAATTAGACTAGAGACACAGTAGGTTCTCAAGTAGCTAAGAAATACTCCCCAAAATCAGCAAGCTTCATCATCAGGCACTTTACAGGCACTTTAAATTCTATATTACTTGTTGATGTGAAATTATAAAGCAGAAAGAGTTTGTTCAAAAAATCACTGCAGTTAGGCTGAAAAAAAATAGGAATCATTTACTAGGCAACATGGACGGACACACGAAAATGCTGCCATGATCTATTCTTCTTCATGTGCAGTTTGAGTATAGTAATTAAAAGAATGTAGGATAAGAATGGGAGTATCATCCAAGAAATAATGCTAAAATTGAAGAAGAAAGAAATAGACATTCACAATTTATTTTTCAGAATTTTTAAATATTCAGGACTTAAGGATATCAAGTGTTGTTCTCTACACACTCCACCGATCTCTAATGCTCTATTATAATTCAAAATTATCCTGAAAGTGCCTGTATGCTAATTCCTTGCAATATAGATAAATATGAAATAGTGAAAATAAAATGGCTTGTGATGGCATTTCAAGTTAAAATGCCATCATTGGTGAAAAGCATAACAGCACGTGAATGTTGTGTAGAATACACAAAAAGCGTACTATTAACACAAATATACAATGTTGGGAAGTAGCGTTTTGTTGTCTGAGGAACCTTCATCGACCTGAAACCTCCTTTCACTTCAAGATATTGCTACCTCCTGTTGAACACATTGCTGTCAATTGCAGCCATTCTTCAGCTCTTATTTTGGATAATAGCTGCAAAAAAATAGGCAAGCTTATACATATTTGCCCCAATTTAGCATATTCTTTCTGTGGGATCCTTAGGGTATGTGTCTTGGCTTGCTTCTAAAATCAATGTTGTATTGTTGTATCTGCAACAGCTGTGGGTGCTGAATGAACTATAGATCAGAGAAAGCACCCATTATATGTAAAACTTTGTAAATACACATAGCTTTTTCTCTTTTTTTTTCTAGCTTTTTTTTCCCCTCTAGTTTATAATTATCCTAAACTTGAAAATGTTTTTTTAAGGGCCATTAACTCAAATTGTCACTTTGGCTTCTGGAAGCATCACTTGAAATGGAGAATCTTGTTTTAAAAATCAATTACTGAGAGATTTAATTCCTTTCTCTGACTCCATAGAGGAACCCATTTCTTCTGCGTAGTCCATTGCTGTTCTTCATATGAAGATGACATAATGAGGATGAATCGTGAATAATTGTACCAATTATTCACATGCTTGAATTCTTCCTTATTCACTCAAATACTGAATATTGTCATCTGGTGAATCTATATGAACTTCAAAGCTATTTCTAATGTAGAAATAAAATTAAGAGATTTAAATTGATTTGATATGATATTTTCTTGAATATTTATACCGTACAGTTTCCTAAAGCCCATACTCATGAAAATAAAAGCGTGGAAAAGTGAATACTTTTGTAACTTCTAAAGAATGTTTATTAGATGTTCTTTAAAAGGAAACAGATTAAAAATTTATATTTATTGTCAAATTTCAGTATGTGGTGATAAAATAAGTTGTCAACTTTCCTGAGTCTTGGTTTTGCCATACTCTAGCATTTGCTGCTTTCAGTCTTTTGTAATATGAGTCTATGTTGTAGGTTGCTGGGTAGAGTTTATGACTGTGGTGTAAACAGAATGGTTAGATTGTGGAGTTTATCATCAGATTAAAAGATATATGCAATTAATTTTGCAATCTATGATTGTTGCTGTGGCTCATACTTTCACTTACCTAACCCACAGCTGAGTCATTATAACTCTGCTCTCCCAAGTTTAGTTTTGAGTTTGCACCATACTGTATCAAACTGAAGACACAAGCTACCACTGTTGTACTTCCGTGTAACAGGAGAGAGGCAGGAGTAGGTCCTTGTGAAGTTTTCCAAGGTTCCAGTCTAATAAGTGATCTGCTCATCCAGAACATTGGACTGAACTGAGTTAAAAGCAGTCATGTGAGAGGTGAATGCTGAGCCAGAGATTCTAACTTTCTCTGTGCTGGAAGCAAAGAAAGTGGAGGGAGGGTTTGCCCTCCATAACGAACCTGGGCAAGGATATTTTCATTATTACCAAATTCAAGCATTCAAAAGATATTACTGAGGCTGCAAAAAATGTTTCATATTTTCACATTTAGATTCACATTTTCGAAGACTTTCACCACTAAGAAGAGCTGAAAACATGATGTTTTGTTTGTTTGTTTTAAGTATTACTATTGAAAGTTGATGTTGTCATACAATTCCTTGAATATAGGACCTGACATTTTAAGGTTCACACAGAAAACAGAGTTTTGATTATCAGATTTCAAGAAATACCAAATCCAGGTTATTTGGATGAGTCTGAGAGGCCCTATAGTCAAACTGTGGACTAAAAAGAATTTCATGATACCTCATATCAGACAAACTTTGGCTCACCACAATTAATGACTACTCTGAAAAAGAGATATGGAAAATGGGACTAAAATCTTGACACTGCTATTGTGGCTTTTTAAAATGAATTCTTATCTCAAAATCCAAACTATTTAACCATTTTTTGCAATCTTACAATTTAGATTTTTTTAAATATATATATATTCTCTCTCAGAAATATTTAATTCAGGTCTAAAATAAATGTGTACCACAAAAAAAAAAAAAAGAAAAAAGAAAAAAAAAAGAAAAAAAGTTTGGGTATGTCAAGCATCATTTTTAAAGAAAGTTGTGTATGGAGCAAGGTGACTTGGAAATCTGGACTGAGTGACGTGTCAAAAACTGTTTCAAAAACCATAGTGTATTTATGAAGGTAAAAATATGTATTTCTTATGATTTTAAAAAAATACAAGAAAATTAAAATAAAATTCTTGTTTTATAGCAGGTAGACAAGTTCTGAGAAATATTTTATTTAATAGTTCTTCCCTTGTGTGTGTATTAACAAATCCCTAGAGTAGTTGTATAAGTGATATATAAGTAGTTGTTGTATTTTACTATCTTGTTTTCTGATCTTTTAAATAAAGAGCTGTTTGGAACCAGCAATGAGACTTTTGATCTGTTCAAAAAGTAGGAACTAAATAACAGAACAAGTGGAATACAGATGTACACCTACATGCTCAAAAAGGTTACATTTATTCAAATTATTCTGAATTTTGCCTTAAATGAAATAAAATTTATGGCATTATGTGACTGTAGAGTATAATGATTCCATAGTGTTCTCAGAATTTAACAGTAATGGCACAGATTTCTAATTGGTTGTTTTTAATACACTGAAGACACCGAGCCAACAAGATTGCAGCTATTTTTGAAGATGAAATCCTTGGTGAATACTTAACTGCCATTTTCTTAGAAACTTTCCTATTACTCAAAGCAGTTTTGAGGTAGAATGGAGTTAAAATTTAATACTCCAAGAACTTGCCTGTGGAGAATAGGGGAGTTATAAACATTATTTCATTACAAAATATCACCCATACTCCCACCTCACCTTTTCGATTTTACAACTTCTTGTGTTACAGAGTTGAATGTTGGGGAGTTGGGAATATAACAGGATATTAAGGAAATAAGAAATTTAATGAGAAAATGTGGTAGATGTTACTGCGGTGTTCTTTCTGTTCGACTCCGTGACTCCGGCTATACTTTTCTACTAGCCATTTTTGGCCTTCCCACCCCCCCACCCCCAGTTCCTTTTTCTTAGGCTATACTTTAACCCAGAATCAAAGCCATAAGGAATTCAAGACCTAAAGAGAAGAAAGGGAGACTCACTGGAGATTAGAAGAGAATGGAAAATATTCGGAGAAATTTTGCAAGATAGTGCAAGGTCATCTAATAGTGAGGTAGGTAGAACTAGTGTTAGTCAAGAACCAAAGCAAACATAGACTATAAACTAGAAGATACAGGAGAGTCCAAAAAAGTAGAGTTTCCAGAGATGATAGAGAAGGAAACCATCCAACCTCAGTTCCCAACATTTTTCTTGAATCCAGAAAGACAACTTGAATTTGAGAAGTTTCATATGGAGAACTTTTAAGCTGGGAGTGCATCAGCTGAAGGAAGCTGCTTAGGAAGGGCAGGAGTGGGTAGCATGGGCAGCAGTGAAATAAATAGAATTCAGGTCAGTGTTGAAATAAGTTCTGCAGAACCGGGGATAATTGGTCACCGGCAGATATATAGGTCACTGTAATAGTTTGGGGTTGTCAACAAGCTAGAAAGTGTTTTTGCTAAATGCTTGTGTAGGATTTAGGGTAATTAAATGTCCAGAAACTGTTCAAAATCACCAGTTCAAACAAACAACTCTTACATAATAAAAATTAGACTCAGTTGTTCTATGTTTATAGATAAACTAGCTTAAAAAGAGTAGATTCAGTCTTTCATAATATTATTTCTGCAATACAAGATTGATCTTCTTATCTGTATTTCCTTTATCAAGGCTTTACTTTAAGAGGTCTCCAATTCGTTTCTCTGGTTCTAGCACAAAATTTTTCTAATTTGCGAGAACACAGTATTGAGTGAATGCGTGTGATTTCAAGAAACCACAAATCTTCCACGTTCACATTTGAATGATTTTTGCATGCTCAGCATCCTAGACAGCATTTCTTTTCAGAGAGGAAAATAAATATAAAATGTCTGTTGAAAAGACACTTTGCCTATAAATTGAAATGATCCAGAATTGCTGATATTAAACTTCAAACAACTTCACCTGAAACTCCTCACAGTTATGAACCCCACAGGCTCATGTCATTTGGGAAAAAAACAAAAACAAAAATATCCTATGAAAAACATCTGAATCTTTACAGAACTTCAGTATAAGATGAAGGAGCCATGCCTGCAACTGTAGTTTAATTAGACAGGCCTCAGACACAAAAGTCTAAAAGAGAAACTCCAGAAAATTATATTCTCTTGAAGAAAGTCATTTGGAACTGTCTTTGAATGAAGTAGATCATCTTCAATATCTATCATAAACATGGCAAATCAGACAGTCTACTTAGAATCTTACAGGTGTCATAGTGTATGCGTCTATGACCTAGATGAATATAGATTATAAACAAGATTTCTTCTAGGTATTAACAAGGCAAAAGGAGATAGTACTGTGCTAAAATGCTTTTGATGTATATTTAGCATATTTAGCAGTTTTCAGTAGTATGTCAAGAAACATAATGTATTATTTGCACCACTTCCTAAGGCATATCTTAAAGAGAGAGCTGACATTTACTGTGAAAGCCTTTATTTAGATAAAGTGTAAAAATATCCAAAGCATGGTGCCTGTAAACTTGATTTCTGTTCATTTAAGCACTTCAGTGCTTCTCTGCCACTTGCAGAACAGAGAATATATCTGCTACTTAAGCTACAGAAAGCCTCTCTGACTCATCATCCTTTTCTAAAATTTTTACCAAGAAAATGTGGTTGGTCACAGGTATAGATGAGAAATGATAGCAAAGATTCATCATTAAAGACATTCACTAAGCTTAAATACATGGAAATCTAAAGCTTATTAAAGCAGTAGAGTTCTGTATGACACAGTTGGAAAGATTTTGGAAATCAGGGAAATGGTAAAATAGATGGGTAGTATTACTTTGTATAATATATAGAAACATACACACATATACATATATATATATATATGAAGAGATACTCCCCGTGAAGTCCTCTGTCATTTCTCTACTAAGATCTATTTTGTAACAAAAAGATCTTTGCAAGGGGGTCCTTTGATTTACTAGCAAAAGATAAGTATTTATGCTTGATTGATAATACTAAAAATGCTGTCCAAAATAATGACCCAAAGCATATCTTATTTAAAATTGGTGTGAGCTGCATAGTTGTGTAATCTACCTGATGATCAGCATTTACTAACATTCACTTCCATGTTCTATATAGCTTGGATCAGGGCCAAATATAAAATCTGGACTGGGAGAAAAGGAAAGGATGTTCTTCTGGTACTGCTTCATAGAGAAACCTAACTCTAAAGACATCAGAAGCCATTAAAAAAAAAAAAAATACAGATATGGTGATAGGAGGGTAGCCTTCTCAAAGCTGAAAATGATGAATGAATAAAATAGTACAGGTGACCCAATCTGAAAAGGGAGCAAGTAGTTACCATTAAAGACAGATAAAGAAGAAAAAACAAGAGAGAGATTTGCATGTTACCTGCACATTTTCAGTAAATCAGAAAGTAAGCTTTGTTAAAAATATCTTGCCATGCTTGAAAGCTGCTTGCTTTCTGACACTGATGAGCTTGTGTCTTTCCTCTCCTAAGAACAAGAGATAGCAGGTCCTTCTCTGTCTTTCTTTTCTTCTGGCACTGCAGAAATCAAACCAAATCGTTAGCAGGAGTGCTGAAAGGTGAGAGCTCTTGCTTATAGATCTATCTTCCTACAGAGTCAGTCAGCAGCAGAAAGTGGAAACATATGAGCCAAAGTCTGATCTCACTTTCTGAAAATGCTGAACTGATATCCTAAGCATGGGTCTCCCACTGTACTCCACTGTGCTGGATGGTAAATGAATCTTTCCTGGAGCCCAAATGATTCATAGAAGTTTCCCTCTACAGTCAGCATCAAGTGAGAAATGAACTAGCAAAAGAAATAATTTCTTTAAACAAAGGTGAAAAAGAATAAAATAAGTTTAAATAAATAATCACCTTCCTTCCGTGTCCTGGTACCACAGAAAATATTTTGCAAATCTCATAAGGAATAATTGTTGAGAGTATGTTTGAGAGAGCAATCAGAATTAAGGAAATATTTCTGGAAATTAAAAGAGAAGTAATGTTTCTGGTTAAAAATGAGTAAGACTAAAATTTTACTAGTATACTGAATTCAAAAATAAAGCTTCTTAAATTTCCAGAGAAAACTGTAGCATGTGGTGATGGCTGTGTTGTGTATCTATAATTAAAGAAATCCTTAAAGATTATTTACATAAGGAACTATTGAAAAAAGACCTTGCATTATGGAAAAATGATTAAATAAATTTTTTTTCAAGAGTTTTTATTCTATGAAATTGCTATGCCATAGAGAGATTCAGAATAAGTTTATCGAAGTGTATTTATTCCAGGTAGAGACTGATTATTTTTGTTACTGAAAATGCAATTTTGTTCATTTATTCATCATCAGGAAAGTTTGAGAACATTCTCTCAATGGGAAGTTGACTTTCTGCATGTGAATGAATATTGCATTTATTCTATTTATGTCTTGATTCAATATTTGTTAATGTACTTATGTATATGTATTTTGAGTATTCTAGTTATAGCTTCTCCTTTTTCATTTTAACTTATTTTACAGTCAATGGTATCCATTTTGTTTTCTTTTTCATTCTACGGTTTGTCTATATTTCTGGGATAAACTAAAAGTTCAAAAAGATAATACCTTTGCATTTTTGTTTCTACGCTGTGCTACCAGGAAAAAAAAATTGTTAAAAAATGATAAAATTAAATTTTCTATATTTTTTTATGATTACTACTAGTGTTTTCATCAGGTTCCATACAATCCATCCACTGTCAATAAGACTGAGAGGATGTTAGGAAGATGATTTAATTCTGGAGCTAGAGAATGATGTCATAAAATTTGCATCTGTGTTCTAAAATCTTGGAAAATACTGTACTCTTTATTAAATCTGTAACAAAAAGGGATATTGCATTGAGCTAGTGAATACTCTGGCCAGAAAGAGATAATAAACAAAGAGGAAAGACAGAGGAAAAATGAGAGTTAAGCATAATGCTCTTTTCCAAGTTTTACAAGAGATCAAAGCAACACTATATCTTAGACTTTACCATTGCAGTCAGACCCTATCTGACCTATTGCAAAGTAAGAAATCAATTTTTCTAAAGTCTCTAATGGCTCCACATGCCCCATTTGCACCATGTTAGTTGAGAATGAAGAACGTTTTTTAGAAAATTCTCTTCTCTGAATACTCTTTTATTTTTTTCTTTTTGTCTTTCTCAAATCTCTAAAGCTGATCATCTACAAACCAAGCTGGCATGTAAATCATTAACTACGTTCTCCGAAATTATTGGTAGGTTTTTCATCAATTTCCTTATAATGGTAAGAGTGAAGTTGTTTTTAGCAATATTTCAGGTCCATTTGCAGATGTAAATAAAACTGTGAGTTATCTATAAATGTTTCCGTGGCTTCTGTGTTCTATCTACTTTTCCATTCTGTGGTGAACACCATTGATTTTAACAAATGAAAAGTGCATTTTTTCCTTTGCCTTCCAATCTGCCTTTGGGTGACATAAATTATTTTTCACAGGAGCTTCCAGAAGCTTCCCAGCAATGCATAACTCTTGCAGAGGTTGTGCAGTAGTTACACGGACAGGTCAGGACCTTTACACGTTTCCTTGTGTCATGGAACAAGTGATGGTGGGGGAATGAGTGACCCAATGCACTTCACTCTTATGAAAGAAATAACAATAGGGTTTATTGATATGGACAATGATTTTGTGAGATTCTATGGCAAGGTCTCTAATTATAATTTACTGCATAGAGGTTAAAGATAATACACAATTATCTTGGATACCCTCCCATTGGGTCATGAGGTTCAGATTAGACCCCATTGCTTTCCAAACTCCTTCTAAGAGGAGTCTGGATGCAGCTGGATCCAATCCTAGTTCCAGACCTGGTCAACGGTTTATGACTAAGGGATTTTGTGCACAGTTACAAAGTAAAGTTTACAAGTTCAGAAAGAGAGAGCGTGCTATATTCACCATACATCTGTTGTGGAAAGGGATCTCTTAACCTCAAGGAGAATCCTTGAGAGGCATCCCTGCCCAAGGGGAGATCCTGGCGTGCAACCTGCTGCCATGCAAGGAGAGCTCAAGGGACTCTTGGGCTGTTTACGTATTTATGGGATAAGATGATTGACTTAAAGTCATTCTTTCATTTCAGAGGACCTTTGTCCGTTGTATGCACCATCAGCCTTATCTTCCCATAAGGATGCAGCCATCAGGACTTACTGCTGGCTAATGCCTGAGTCCGGGAAGAAATCAGGGAGTCAACTACCAGGGTCAGATAATATCACTGGTGCTTAGCACCTGAATAGGGCTACATGTGAAAAGTAAAGTTGAGCTGGGAAAGGAGCATATCCATCACATCTTGTTACACCGGACAGTCTAGAGGACTGCTCATTGCTCTCTAGGGGAAGAACAGCAGATGATGAGCTGCTGTTCGTAATCAATGATCTATGTGACTAGCAATCCAAAAACTGATTGAACAGTAGTTGATCTGGAAAAAAAGACCTTAGTAGAGTCTCATGGATGTCAAAGCTGGAAGTTACTTTGTGTTTGGGACAGAAAGCAGAAGAAAGCAGTATACACAATGGGGAAGAAAGGATAGGCCCCTTGGGAGAAATACAGAAATGTTGTCAGTGAATGCACGGATGTGACAAGGAAAGCTAAGGCACGCTTGGAACAAAATCTGGCAACGGATGTTAAAAATAGTAAGAGTTTCTTCAAATATATCAATGGGAAAAGGAAGATCAGGGAGAATGTGGGTTCGCTGTTTAAGGAGTGGGTGCCCTAGTCAGGAAAAACACAGAAAAAGTAGAGTTGCTGAATGCCAGCTTTGCTTCAGTGTTTAGCAAGGGCAGCTCTCTGGAATCACAGACTCTAGGGACAAGAGAAGAAGCTTATAGAGAGGAAGACTTGCCACAGGTAGAAGAAGATTGGGTCAGTGAGCACTTAGGGCAACTTCATACCAAAAAATCTATGGGCCATGATGGGATGTACCCTAGAGTGCTGCGTAGACATTATAACTAAGCTGCTTGCCATTGTCTTCAAAAGGTCCCGGAGAATGGGGAAGGTGCCTGAGGACTGGGAAAAAGCCAACATCACGCCAATCTTCAAAAAGGGCCAGAAGGAGGACCTAGCCAACTACAGTTTGGTCAGTCTCATTTCCATCCCTGGGAAAGTGATGGAGTACCTTAACCTGGCTGTTCTCTCCAAGCACATGGAGGTCAAGAAGGTGCTCAGGAATAGTCAGCATGGATTCACCGAGGGGAAATCATGCTTGACTAACCTGATAGCCTTCTATGATGGAATGACTAGCTGAATAGACAAGGGGAGAGCAGTGGATGTCATCTATCTGGACTTGAGCAAGGCTTTTGACATCATCCCTTAAAACATCCTCTTGGGCA
>JAVCKT010013907.1:0-10264 GCA_032273925.1 Rhynchotus rufescens
CACTTGCCCTTGTTGAAGTTCATGAGGTTTCTCACCACCCAGACATCCAGTCTGTCCAGGTCCCTCTGGATGGCAGCGCAGGCCTCAGGCAGCGCAGGCCTCGTCTTGCAAACGACTTGAGGAGACCATCTGATTTACAAGTCTGTTCTGTGAATATGTTGAGATGAGTTTTGGTACTGCACTAAATCAGGCAGGCTGAAACAGCCAGGTCAGCCTTGGAGGGTGCAACCTCCTGATTTTTTCCATTCTTCATCCATACTCTAAGTCCTTGTATTTATTGAGATGGTGCTCTGTTGTCCACATACTAAATGAGGGATTGCCTCATGCTTGGGGAATCCTCAGTGCCCTACAGGGACACAAAACTTGGTCCTACCTTTCCTGTGTACAGCATTCTATTGATGGGACTTACAATGGTCAAGATAGACCAGACAGTAGTTTCAAAATTAACTAATCCAGCCACGGAATTTACTCAGTCAGACTTACACTGATGCTGCTGGGAAGGGCGAGCTCTGAAATTTGCCCTGCCTTCCAATCTGGGATTACGGGGAAAGGAAAAGCTAATGCTGACAAAATACCAGCCTAGGTTGTACATATTTTATATCTCTCCATGACTATGCTTCAGGATGGTGCAGCTCTGCTTGAATTCTCTCTTCAGGCTGTGAAGTGGGATGATGTGTGTGTGCAGTGGAAAAGGTCAACTCAGGTTAACTAAATAGTTCTACTATACCCAAGGTATAAGCCAGATAGTGGCCCAGTACTTGACAGCAGTGGTTTATTATTTTCCACAGTCATTGCCCGTATTGAGACTTCTCCTAGCACATATGCGAGAGCTTTGCCTTGAGTTTATATATTGGCCTCTCCTGTTCTAAATATATTGCCAGAACCAGCATAAGAATATATATGATAGACAGATGTTACTGGCTGCTAGCAAATTGGACAGTCAGAGCTGAACACGATCAACTTTGGGTATGTTGTAGCAAAAATAAACATGCATATGACCCTGCTTTCCAGAACCGTCAGAAAATACAGATTTTTTTCCTTTCACTCCTCCTTTATTTTTTTATCATATTTGAAATAAATCCTTACGACGACAGCCATGAAGAAAGTGTTATTGCTAGTTTTCCAAAGTAGTACAGGTTTAAGAGGAACAAAACAAAACAAAAAATAAAATCTCAACTTTTTCATGAGTCCTGGTAAAAAAGCTTGCAGTTCCAGGCAAATTAGGGCTCACCACTGAGAATAATAGAAAGTTCTTGTAATAGCTATATGTCAAATATAGAAACCTAATGGACCGAGTTTTTCATTAACTATAAAAAATTAAATAAACATGCTAATTTCTCCACTTATTATTAATAATAACGTCTTCATTTAATTTTCTGGTTCCACAGTTCATTCACGCTTGAATTAAACATGGAACCTCTGCAGTGCATAATCAGGCTTAAAGCACTATGAAGAGTTAAATTGAAGCTGACAATAAGAACCTCTACAGAGTAATTTTTGCAGGATTTTCAGCTTTTGGACCACCAAAGTTTATTTTTGTAGCTAAACCAACAATGTCAAATTGGGCATTCTGCCCAAGGTCTGAAGGAAGCCAGTTCTCTGGTTTACCAGCTGGGAGGACGCAGGTTCACATGGAAGTTAGCGTTGTCACTTCTCAGTGATACAAAATCAGGAGTCAGGCAACAAACAAGTCTTTTCAGTTTGACAAATCTATATATATTTTAATTGGTGTCTAGTTTCTGAGTCTTTAGTGCACATGTGTTTCATCTTTGCAAGCTCCTCTCAAAACATAGAAACTTTTGGATGATCATTTGACTCTAATAACTGGGATTTTAAGCAAAGTCATAAATTTGATCTTCTAAACAAAACAAAAGATGACACCATTGGTAACCACCACTGACAAAGCTTAGTCCCTTTACTAATACGGACTATAATAAAACATTAATCTAGATTGCCAAGGGAGTTTTGAAAATAATATCATGAAATAAGGTTTTATCCTTGCCTGTGAAAAAGAACAAGATGGCCAGTGGCATTTAAACTCAATTATTATTTTTAAGGTGCTGTGATTGTTAGTTGCAATTATCAAGAAACCTGAATATGACACCTTGTAATCATGAGATTTAAAAAAAAAAATTACATTGTGGCTCATCTTCGTCTTCTGGATTTTACATCTTTTGAGACTGTACCTCTGAATTAACATTTGCAAGCTCAAGGGACAGAAAGTTGTGGGGGGGTTGTTTGTTTGTTTGATTTGTTGTTTTTTTTAAAAAATAAAAAGCCATTTGACATCAAGAGTGAGAATGTCTGTAAAGCCCCTATTATTGTGAAATTTGTTTTGTAACAAAGAGGTATCTATTTTCATTTCTAACTGTAGCTACTGTTACATTTGTAATCCTCCAAAGGGCACAAGGAAGGAAGGAGATCCAGTTGCCAGGGGAGAGGACAGCATGTTGCCTCTAACTATTGGGAGGCACAGTGGGAATGTTCTTCCTTTTCAAAACCTCCTGATACACCTGCTGAGATGAGGTCTTGACCTGAACTTTTATTTATACTAAATTCTTCCTTAGAATAAGATAAAATAATAAGATTTTTAAGATAAAAAGATAAAATAATGCCACAAAATAATGCGCTTTAAGGAATCAGGCAAGAAAGAAACTACTACAATTCAAATCATGAAGTCATCTCAGACTGATTCAGTACTTGTTATGTTCTGAGTTCAGAAACATATGAAAATATGAAGGAAATAAAAACAGAGAGGAAGAATCTATACAAATGAACCTTTTAAATCTATCTTAACTATATCTTACATTTTGACTGAAAACATAATGTCAATAGGAATTAAGATTTCACGAGGTACATATGAAATGAATTTTATTAGATGATTTCTTCCACAAGGTAAAATAGAGAAAAAAAAAATAGGGTTGTTGGATCCATTGTACATAATCTGCAAGGGCATATTCACTCCAGCAGAGTATTTATGTCATTTTCTATAGATTTTAAACAGAGCAAGTCCCAGAGTAATTTACTGGCCATGTGTTCCAAATGTCAACATTTTAAAAAGTATTCATCTTTTGCAGTCTAAATAGCATTCACTTTTTATTCCTTTTGTTTTATTTACGAGATCCGAGAAATAAAACTGATATATTTACTCTCTCTTGAGATTTACATCCATTTTTTCCAGGAATGGGAGTGTCAATTATTTGCACAAATCAGCCAAATGGGTATTTAAATAAAGATAACTACCAGATCTGAGGTGAAAAGATGACCATATTGTTGTTCTGCTGAATTCATATTTATCAGGTAAATTTTAAAATAAATCTCAAATGTACTCAAAAAATCTGCTCTCATTATACTGGTGAAAATTGTTAGTAAGCTGATGTGATAGAAATGTTGTAGTTCTGAAGGAAATTGAGTTACTCCAACACACAGTGAATCAACTAAGAACATGTTATGGGTCAATATATCACAAAGTCAGTGGGGCAGCTCTTTCTATATGACACCAAAAGAAGACAGGGAAATCCCCTGTGTTTTATATGGCTTCCATCCTTTGTGGAAGTATGATAGTGTTCTGAAACTCATTTTTTTGCTGTTATGCAATGCATCCACATACGCTCATGTGGTGTTCTCACATGCATCCAAGTGCTAGGTCCTCCATAGCCCACCACCCTGCCTCTCTGCAGCCTCCGAGCTGGCAGCAAGGACTGTGAACACTTGAGGTTCACATGAGGTTGAACACTTTAAGGACAGTCCAGCCATTTAGCAGCAGATTGAGGACACAGCAGAGCTGGGAGGAAAAATGCTGCAGATAGAGCTGGAAGCCCCATTCATGGTGGCAGCAGCAAGAAGATAACAGGCAGAACATACACACCTAATTCTCTGGAAAAATGTTCAGTAGACATGTCAATCACTAATTTCTCCTGCTTTAAAGAAAAGCTGAGCTTTTCTCCCAGTTAAACTAGTTTGGAAGTAGGCTCATTCCTCTGACCCAAATTCGATCACTATCAGCATCCTCGCCACACTGAGGCTAAAGACGGTCGTGTCTGCAGGTCCCCACCGCAGCGCTGGAGATCAAGAAGGGAAGGGAGTCATCGGAGCTCTATTTTCAGCTTTCATTTACTATTAATCAGCAACCTCGAGGAGGGACAAATCAGACCCCTAGCATGAACTTGGATGAGACACTACTGCTTGGTGCCATGCTGCTCAGTGGCAAGATCCAGAATGATCCTGAAGGAACGAGGTGGGGGAAGAAGGCCACAGCCGGCACTCCCGTCTGTGGCCTCCTTTTGCCTCCTGTTCCTCGCCGGTCTCGCTTCCCCCGCTAGCTAGATAGCAGTGACAGCTCCCAGCTGTCTCCACCGTACCCCTGCTGATGGCTGTGGGGCCACATGGCTGCTCTCCACCTTCCTCCTCATCCCAGAACCTTTGCGTGGCCTCAGCTCCGTGGCTCCTTGGTGTCACCATTGACACCACGCTCAGCTGTCCTGACCAACCACCTGCACTGGGCAAAATCCCCAACAACACTAAAATTCACTAAATGGGAATGGGGAGCTGCTGCAGCAACCCTAAGTGTCCTGACTTACCCCCACAACAGCTCCTTACAAATACACCATGTGCAAATCCCGTCGCGAACATGCGGCAATCCGCCTCTCCCGTAGCAACGCAGAGAGGGACTTCCCCACTTACCAGCCTCCACTTAGTTTTAAGGGGGTTGCTCAGTTTGAGGACATCCCCAGGAATCCTGTGGCTTATCCTCACCTCAGAGCTTAACCTCTGAGTCCTTAACCTGATGGGGTTGTGGTGGATAATGAACGTGCTGCATGCACAGCTGGAAGGGATGATTTGGAGGGACCCTTCCTGACAGCACCATTGGACCCAGCGCTGAACTGGGGCCAAAACATTTTTATTTTTCAGGCCTAAATATGGAAAGCAGGCTATGTTTCCCTGCCTTCCTCCCCCTCACCCCTAAAATAAAAGCCCCCCAAAGCCACAGAAACTTGCATCTCTCCAATCAGGACCATCATGACTATCTAAACTATATCTGATTGGCCTATTTAAAATGATAGGAGTCACATAATGCCCCCATATTTTTGTATTCTATAGCCTATAGAATAAACTGGCATGATATGCTGAGAAAAATATGTGCACTAACCATGTATTCTGAAAGTGCTCCAGTAGCTGGAGATATTAATAGACACAAGCACAGACTAAGATAATGCATGAAATCATTTTGCCTTTGCTAGTAAAAATAAGTAAATTACATATCATTTAGGAAGTGCTATAGAAGCAAACTGCATGATCTTCAGGAAAAAAAAAAAAAGAGAACAAAACGCTCATTGAAGCGGAGCTTATTTATCACTTTATCTTGCAACCTGACACAGTACATGCTCAATCTATTTAATTACAGGAACGGAAAAACAGCAGAAAGATATGTACACATAACAGCAACATTTCCAGTCCTACCTTGGTCGTGACAATGCACAGACAATCCATTCTGTAAATCTCCACGGGAGTATATGTAAATCATAAAAACAAATCAGCAAGGGTGAGGAAAGGCTTTGGAACAGCATGAACAGAACCGGAGGCTTGAATCTGCACAGCCTGCTTTTCCAAGTGGGGCCCTCATAAGAAACTCGAGTCCTCCTCCACAGTGCTAAAGGCAGTCATGATGCTCAGAGGGATCAAAAAACCCACTAGAAATCGTCTCAAGCAAAACTTCCAGGTGGCTTATCAGGCTTGATTGCTGCATTGTTCAATCTGTGATCAAAATATTCTGTTGAATAGTGTGCAGCGCTCTAAATGGGAAGATGAGAACCACAACAAGCACAAAAGAGCAAAAGCATCACATTTCAGCTCTGGCTCTGGTTTCACTATTCTGATCTGCTGTTTCAGTATACCCATAAGATTTCCTTTGCCAAGTCTCTCTCTCCTCTCTCTCTCTCTCTCTCTCTCCTCTCGTCTCTCTCTCTCTCTCTCCGCTTCCCTGTCTTTTTTTTCTCCCCCCTCTCTCTCTCCCTCTCCCTCCTCTTTTCTACTAACTCCGAGCATGCACAACATACACAACGATCAGGTCCATCTATC
This sequence comes from Rhynchotus rufescens, assembly GCA_032273925.1. Classification (NCBI taxonomy): domain Eukaryota; kingdom Metazoa; phylum Chordata; class Aves; order Tinamiformes; family Tinamidae; genus Rhynchotus; species Rhynchotus rufescens. The sequence goes on from JAVCKT010013907.1 coordinate 6,079, forward strand.
AAAGTCACATCTCTGCCAAAACAATTGCTTTTGGTTGTAAGGGTTTTTATGAAGAGGCATGATTCCTACAAGCGCGTATTACTTGAAGTGCATGATTGAAACATTAAGGTGTGTGCGATAGCTCATGCGTCACATCTACAATCGCTCAGAATTACTAGGTCAGACTCTGATTCAGGAAGTGAATATAAATAACAGCTGGATAAGGAGAACTTTCAGAAAGTATAAAAAAATGTATCAGTCAGGGGAAAAGCAGGAATTGCAAATTTATACACGCACGCGACTATGAAGCATAACAATGATGTAATTACAGCTTACAATCCACAGAGAAAACACACTACATATACTATTCAAAAGTGGAGAGGTGCATCTTTTTTTTCTATCTATGAAAAATATATTAAAGTTTTAATTAAAAGAATTCACTCTAAATAGAGGAGTTTAAAAACTCCTTAAGGTCTGTCCCAAACTTTTTTCTGCCTCTCTGACTGATCCACAGACCTGATTTTTTTATTATATATCCTTTACTAAGTGTTTCTTAAGCCCTTAAGAAAACAGTTTAACCCTCCAAATCCCTACCTTTCTGGCAGTGATGCTGGTGCAGAACTTGCCTTTCAGGTGTCTTACGTGAATCATTCTAAGTTACAAAGCTCACTGTCAGCTCTTAAAGTTGCACTTCTCTTACAGATATGAAAAGAGAGAGAGCAAATAAAGAGGGAGAGAGAGAAAAAGAGACACAGGAGGAGAAAGATATGTAAAATGAAAGCTCTAAGCTCTGGCCAAAGAGAGAGGAAAATCAATGCTCCTATTCACTGGAAAAAAAAATACAGCCAACTGGACTGTTGACAGCAACAAGAGGAAACGTCTAGACACCCATACATTACAATTCACCTTTTCAACATACTGGACAGCACAATTCCCCCTGGGTGCTTTGCTGAGGATCTCTCGTTCTCACTCAGAGTTAAAATATGTTTTCAATAAAATAAGCCATTTCAAGAAAATAAAAAGATATTTAAGAAGCATCACTCTTCCATAAATTTCTCAGGTTATAACCCTAATATTCTCATGATTGCTAAAGCAGCAAGAGGTTCAGTAAATGACACACATTATTTTGCCAAAATGAGGTCACTGCTACCAAAGTTACAAAATCCATAGTGAATCAGATATGTGGTAAGAGAGCAACCAACCCTCCCTCAGCTATTAAAGTCTTGGAGAATATAACATCTTAAAGACAAACTCTCCAGAGCACTTATGATTTTGTCTAAAGTTTTAACTCAGTCTGAGCAACCTCATGTGTGCAAAGCAAACTTGATTTGTATTTGCACACTGCAGAGGAACTTAGGCTTTCTCCCTACGGTGCCTTCCTACAGTAGCCAAACGATCAAACAATTTTAGTAAGCTACACATTATATGAATCATGGAACTTTTCAAACATCCTTCATGTCACCACCTATTAACTGTTCGCTAAAGAACCAATTAACTCATTCAGATGATTTAACCTAAGCCATGCTCGTGTTCTGAGCATAACGGCATAAAAGGGAGTTCTGTCAAAACTATAATCAGGAGAAATTTTAACACTTAAATGTAAAACTTCCAAAAGTTATTTCCTTTGTTCTTTTCTAATTGGTAGATTTAAGCTGACCTCGTAATGTGTGAAATTTTTCTATGCGTATAATTACTTAATGACTTGGTTGTAAAATTTCATGTCATACTAAAAACTGGCAGATGTGGGTACATTCTCAAATAGTTCTCTAAGGGCACGATCTGTGAATGTTTTTATTTGCAAGTAACTCTACTCCTGTGAGCTTGCCACAGTGGATTCATGATCCTGTTTGCAGTTTATATGAAAAATAATGGGTTTGAACTCTTTGAGGTTGCTTATGTGAGCCAAATGACTTCTATATGTGTTTTGGAAAACAAGACTCTGTAAGTGTACCCCAAAGCCTCCTCCTGCAGCCTAGTTTTTGGGTGTAAATTCTGCACTGAATTCTGTACCATCACCTCCTAGTGTGAAATGCTGCAGTCAGCATTTAGTATGATGGATTTGCCCATGTACTACCCAAGCTTAGTACATCATTATGTGGTTGGACCCCCAGAAATACAGCCACTTATTTCTTATCCCCAGGTTCTTCCCCAGCCTAGAAAAGAGAATATCTATGATTTGAGGGACAGAGATCACACCTCCTTCTTTCCACAGGCTTTTTGTGGCTGTCAGGAACCCTCATCACAGTTTCTAAATTGCATCTGTCAATGACTGCTACTTACTACAGCATCATGGTAGTAAATGGACTCAATGGACAAGGACACAATCCCTCATTTTCTGTAGCTCTACATCCCTAATCCAAAACAGCTTCCAGCACAGCATTTTTCATTACATCAGATATAATATAGGTGTTAGAGAGAAACAGAAAAACAACGAAAACTTTAGGCTTTAGTTCAAAAGTTTCAGCTACTCCATTTTCTTCCTCCAAACGGACCCTTTTTCATTCAGATTGTCTTCACAAACATAAGATTTTTGAATTCTTGGAGGTGTTTCCCCCTTCATTATCAATAGCTTCTTATTCTCTAACTTCTGCAGGTTATTTTAATCATTACTTTTTTTTTTTTTAATTTGCTCTTCCAATCTTGATGTTATCTGTGAATATGATCATGATTGAAATACACTATACAAACACTTGACTCAAAATGCAAACAAATTAAGTAGCAGCCATCTAGGGTGAAAAGAGATGATTTATAGTTGCTTGTGTAGTTGATTTAGATGGTCAAAAACATCCTTTGGGATGAGCCTGGACTCTTGGGAAGCACCCTTATAAAGGAAGAACAGCAACTACTTCCATTTTGATATCTGGGATACCATGTGGATCTGCGGACCACGATGTCAGAACCTCTTAGCTAGGTGTCTGTGTTCTTCTACTCCAGTCCTACAAAGATATCTACTTTTAAATCGCACAAAACACAAAAGTGACTGAAACGTGATATATAATACAATAGTGTAGACTGAACAATGTAATAGTCCTTTCTGTGCTTAAAATCCTTAGTTTACTATATGCAATTAGTTCTTCCACTTGCATAACCAAGGATTTAATTAAACAGCTATATTTAGAACCAGAGCTTGTAATGCCCAGCTTAAATAATATTTTTTTTGTAAAAGTGAGTTTCTGTAAACCTAAAAAGAATAGGAAGGATTTAATTATTTTTTTTAATCTTTCATGATGCAGCTTTTCAAAAATCTCACAGAATCACAGAATGGTTGTGGTTGGAAGGGACCTCTAGAGATCATCTAGTCCAACCTCCTGTTCAAGCAGGGACACCTAGAGCATGGAGCACTCAGTCACATCCAGGCAAACTGGGAAGATCTCCAGCGAAGGAGACTCCACAACCTCTCTGGACACAGCCTCTTCTGGGGCACTGTCATCCATACAGAGTTTCTTAGAATTTTTTTTTTTTTTTTGAAAGACAGATATAATAGTGTAAAAAAACTCTTAACAGAAATTGATTGTTTTACAAAAGAAAAACTAATTTCATTATTATTTCTAATTCAAAAAAATGGAAATAAAGGGAAAAAGAATACCATAGACATTACATAATAGATATTTAAGAAAGGAGACATTCACGAGACTGTTAACATAGCCTCATTAATGTCAGCATTTTGAAAATTTATCCCATGACTATTTAGGGCTCTAAGCACTTACACAGAGAACAAGTAAAGTAACACATCCACTCTACAAATGTGGAGAAATATTTATTTTCTCCTAATGGTTCCTAAATTGTGTATGGTAGAGTACTTGTCGATGGTATTAAATTGCCAGTCATTCACATGAAGTTAGTTTCTTCTCCTTGTTTTCAGGTCCTATATTGCACCCAAACAAACCACAAATATCTTAAATACTTTCCCGATTACTTCTCTTTCAAGGGGACAATTGAGGTAGTTATGAAGTTATGTCTCGTATGGTGAGAGCCTATTTATATCACTCGAAACCAATTGCAGCTAGGTTACTATGCATCAAAACTGGTTAGTTGGTAGGCCACCATTGGGAAAAGAAAGCTATCTGAGTAATTATAAGCTAGAAGGGAGAAACTCCTGAGACAGACTCTCTATTAGGATTGTTTTGTGCTAGGAATAAAATAAAATAAAATAAAATAAAATAAAATAAAATAAAATAAAATAAAATAAAATAAAATAAAATAAAAT
>JAVCKT010013909.1:0-25147 GCA_032273925.1 Rhynchotus rufescens
AAGCGATGAGAAATATTGTCTACATCTAGTTTTGATGATGGCTTCTCTGTAATCATATTGATTGCTGTGTGTCCCTTGTCATGGGTAACGAATGGTTCATAACTGCCTCCCCCTTCTCAGAGTGGTGTTTGACTCTTTCTCCCCCTGGTCTTTATAGAAGTTTTATGAACTTAATATTTTTGACATATAGTCACACCTTCAAGCATGGTTGAAACTGGCAAAAAGCTTAATAGAAGTGAAGTAACAGAGGGATGGATAGCTACAGTGGAAGTAGTTAAGTGTCCTTTCTTAGGAACCCTAGTTTAAACAAGCTGATATGTTTGGATGGAGTTCTGCGTTGTTGGATTAGGACAACCCCTAGATAATACACAAGAATATACAAGAATTGTGAAAAGCAAAAAATTTTCTGCAACAGGCCAATTAGTGTTTTGCCTCTGCTTTATTTATAGAAGCTCAGTTGAACTTGATAAATAAGTATTCTTTCTATAAGGCAGCCCTTGTGTATGTACACTTTTTTTCTGGCATGTTTTGAAGGTCATATTTGAAATCTGCTCTGAGAAATTGTATCCCTGAAAAGGAGACTCTATATTCTCCGCCCTGTGGTGACACATGAGTATTCATTGTACTGATCTGTTGCTCTGCCAGATCCATCCTTTGTCTTTCTGTATATGAAATTATGTTTAATCAGTTTTATACCAATATCCTGTCTGCAGAAAGCTAGGTTTAAAAATAGACTGGCTTAGCTGTGTAAAGATGAGATACCTGAAATCATCCGTATGGGACAAATAGGGTTGTTTTAAATAATAGTTAAGGCTGTGCTGGCACTGGCCTAGGAATTGGAAGGCTGTACTTGAGGGCTTTAAATCAAGCAGGGTAGATGAGTTTTAGATTTACATTTTAAAGATTTATGTGGTAGCTTTCTCTTTCCTGCTGCTTAGAGCTAGATGTGGAGGTGCTTTGTGGCCCTTCCAGTGCATCACAGTTCACATAAACACAGACTTACCCTTTGGCTGGCTCAGGGAAGCTTCAGACGTGTCATCATCCTTGTCTTGTTGTGAAGCTGCAAGGACTGGATCAGAAGCCTTGCCCAAGGTTGCCCCAAGGAGTCTCATTGGTGCTGGGGATGAAATAGGGGGTTATGAGTCACAATCCAGTGCCATCTTCTGCTACGATGGCTCATCTCTACATGGGTTTCATTTCATTTCGTTTGACGGAAGGAAGATGCTTCATATCAGATGTATTTCTGCCTGTCTCTTCGTGCTGTAGAACTTCTGTGTGTGTTGGAAATCTTGGGCTGTTAATGATGTTAAGCAGGGAGTGTTTGGAGTGCAGCCCTGGAATCATTAGTGTTCTTCTGAAGCAAAAGCTTGAGTAATAATGTCTTTTTAAGCTCATTTCCAGACTCTTGTTATGCAAAACAAAGAAGATTGAAGATTGTTTTCTGATTTATTTATTTATTTATTAGGCGAGATGCAGGGGAGAGGGAATGGGGAGCAGTGTTTCTAGTTTATCTACCAGTAGAGTAAGTCCAGTCCCAGATCTCTTGATTAGAGTGTAACTTTTAATCCAAGCCATGATTATAAACATCTTGGATTATAAAGATCTATTTAAAGAATCTTCCTCCCTGGAATTTTTTTCTGTTTTTCCTTTCTGAGTTACTGACGCTTGGTTGTGTGGGAAATGTTATAAATATGGTATCTGCTGCCAGTGATTTTTGGAAATAGCTGCCATGTGTCGATGGCTTTTTTGCAGATTGCACAAATCAATCTCTGCTGCTCTGAGCAGCTCTTTCAAGACCTTCCAGCTACTTGAGCAGCAGGACAGGTTCTTGCAACCCCTTGGGGAGCTGCCTGCTCTCTTCTGACCCTCAGTAACGCTTACTCAAGAATTCTAAGGTATTTCCCTCCGGAATACAAATTGTAGGAAGACAGGCAAACCTAATGGACTGACCATCTAACAGGGCCACCTGCACTTCCTTTCACGCTTTGTCATCAACTAAGTGCTCATATCCTTGGCCTGAGCTAGGTACTAAGACAGGTAAAACAAAAGCTGACTGCTTTTAGAAAGATCTGTTTTGCATTTTAATCCAGGAAATCGAATTATCTGGTAAGGCTGCACATCCTTAAAATTATGAGGATGGAGAGGGAAGAAACCTGTCTTTGGAAATCTGTTTAAGAGGGAGTGAGACTCGGGTTGCTTGGATGCTGGGAGAGGACCTCAGAAATGCTTGCCCTATTCTTAGACCGGTTCCTGAGTATCCATTATCGGCCATGAATTATGGCCTTGAGTTTTTCATTTAGCCAGCGCATTTGTTATGTTAAATGTGCTTTTTGTCCGTGAGCAAAGATATTTTGCAGCAAGGTAACTGATTGAAATCTTTTAAACTTCTTGGAAATCTTCACCCTGGAGTGCAATATTCTTTGCGGTTGTGTGTTGAATCACTGGATATCCCCCCGTGGGTAGTACAGCATTAACACGGTAACGTGCCTGGCAAACAAAAGGGGAGAACTGGAACAGAATCCAAATACGTATGTATTTGCAGTTATAGCAATTTTTAATAAATGCTTCTGGCCAGACTGTAATACCCTGTTGTAGATGTTAGCCAGCCGTGGAGTGCCTGTCTGCATGCAGGCGGATCTGGATTGCTGCCCAAAAGAGACCAGGAGCCTGGGAGCGCTGGCGTATTGAAGCACAACAGCCCTTTTTGAGATCCAAATGCAGCAGGACTTGAGAGCTGTGATTCGGCTGGGCAGGCTCTGGCCTCCTAAAGACTGCCCAACTGTAGGGCTTGCCCAAAAACTGAGATCTTGAACCATCTGCTAAATCCAGTTCAGTAGCCTGGCACGCAGAGCTGTCCCCTTGCCTCTGGAGGACAGGCTGCAGCACTGTGAGGTTCTGTTTTTGAACTTGCTTGGTTTTCTTTTGTGCTCACGAGCAGAAACCAACTGAATAGTTGTGTTTTAGCATTTTGGTTTCTGGAATATTTTTGTGCGGTGGGTTTTTGGGTTAGGTTGTGCTCTTCCTTGCGCAGCGGCGTGCTCTACAGCTGACTTGATGAAGCAGCATTCACTCCTCCTAGGTGAGTAGATGCTGAAGAAGCCGTAGATGCTGGGTGGATGGGTGATTCCAGAGTGATTCTCATGCCCTTTTCCTGCTGTCCTGGTGCAGGCCAAAGCTCTGGCATGCTGCTGGATTTGCTTTCCTGAGAGCAGCTGCTGGGGCAGGAGCAGCCAATGACCTGGGCTTGCTGTCCTCCTCCCAGTGTAGGTACTGACTGCAGTAGGACTTCAGCTCCAGCCTGAAAGCCTCTTTTACAGCTGTTTGGTTAATTTAGGGACTGGTTTTCAGGTTCTTGGCTGTTGACTGACAAGAGCCTCCCATACACGCAAGCTCGTTCTTCCAGAGTCCTTGTTGTGCTGGGAGCTCTTGGTCTTCCCAGTTGGATGGAGCCCAGATCTGGAGGTCTAAGCTGGCGGTGACCTCATTGAGGAGCTCCAACACTTGGTCAGGACCATTGTTTGCAGTGAATGCTGAGTCCCAGGCTCTCCAAAGACCTTGTCCTGCTGTGGTCCTGTTGCTGACAGGTGACAAAACTTCAGGAAGAAAGATCCCCTTCAGGCAAAAAGAAACTCTATTCCCTTTTACTGCCTTTTGCTGAAGTAAAACCCATTTAAGAGAATTTAATTAGAGACCGACATTTGAATTATCTAATGATACTGTAATGAGAGTTGAGGGCTCATGTGTTCCTTTTGTAACGTTGCAGCACCGTGATTACATGCAACTGGAGAGAGGCCTTGACACTGAGATTAAAAATAATTATACTTGCAAAATCCATTAACTCCTTGAAAAATGGCTTTGCCTGGAAGCCCTGCCCGCACCCTGTCACTGTGCCCCTGTCAGACCCTTGCAGTTGGGCTAGGTCAGGAAAATATGGGGGTTTGGAAGCTTGTTTATATATTGCACAAGGTCTCGTAAGAGCAATATTAATGTGTTTCTTGAATTGTATGTATTTCTGCTCCTCCTAAACTGCTTGTTTGATATGTGATCCTGGTTTATTCTTTATAATACTGCTGGCTTAAAGAAAGAAAGCTCAGTGTACATCCCCACTAGTGTCATAGCTGGAATTGATATCATCTTTGCAGTAGGCTGAACTGCTTTAGGGTGTTAGGTGCCTTGACAGGTTTAGGACTTCATTATGGAGACTCTGTCCTGACGGCATAACCTGGCACTGTTGAGTACTGCAGTCAGGGGCTTGGACAGAAGTCCTGGCCGTGGGGAGCAGTGGATCCTGTGCTGCTGGGATCAGACGCCTGCAGGCAGAGGGAACAAGTGATTGTGCTTGCTTAATTTGATTTTCAGGGAAATGAGGGTTCTTCTCCAAATCCTTTTAGCAGTGCAGGATCCTAGGCAAACAAACCGGAGACCCTACCCTCAAGCCTGCAACATCAGGACTTCCTTGCTGATGCCAGCAGTTGCGAGCGTGCAGTTGAGGAGGCTCCCGGGAGCGTCGTCGTCTGTAGAAACTGCTCCAGGAACACAGGTAGCACAGAGCTCAGCTTGTATAACTGAATGGAGATGAAAAGCCTCTGGTGCCATAGAAATAAATATTACCCTTAGATTTATTCCATATGAACTGTTGACTCTTGATGATACTTTCCTCTGCGTTTTTCATTAGGCTATTGGAGAAACTGCACGGTAGCCTTGGCTCCAAAGCCAGAATTCAGTAATGAAAGAACATGGTCTCCCAAGGCAGATAAATTTTTACCAAGTATACTGTTCTGATAAAGAAATCTTAATGTATAAGTGCCATGAACATAGGCATAGAAAACTGCACTGGGCAATTTTTATCTAGTGTGTAACTGAAGAGATGCAATTTAGATATCCTTGGCATAATAAAATAAACCCCACAGCATCTCAAGATCGTAGGAGGCTTCCTGTTATTGCAGAAGCAAAGATGGAGCAGATGCTTCAAAAGCTGAATTCTACTTTTCACTGACAGGGGAAAAAAAAACCATGTTTTGTGTGAGCAGGGATAATACAAAATAGACCAATATTCCATGTAAAACAACAAAAACACCTCTCTCCAACATTTGATTTTGAGTTGCAAAAGATAAAACTGTAAGGCAACATGAATCCAACAGATCCTAACTCTTGTTATTTTTCTAAGCAGGTTTTTTGGACATTCTGGGTAACAGGATGAATAGCAGTTGATGTGTTTGTTTCTGTTGTTCTCTCCAGTCTACATCTGTACTTGATATCAAAGCTTCCAGCATCCCTGTGTTCTGTGGACTTACACCATTGACACTAATTAAATGTCTGGTCTGCTGCTTACCATTGGGTTTCATTTGGTCTGTTTGCTCTATGATTCTGCACAAAATTAACGCTACTGCAGTAGAAATATTCTGGAAAAAAAAAAAGTCCTTTTTTAACAGTGCAATGTTACATGTAAAATAACTTAACTTACAATGAAGGAAAGTAAAAGCACTGCTATTTTTAGCAGAGAGCCTCAGTTACAGCACACTTAATACTATAAATCCAAATATTTTGTGACTTACAAAATTCTTCTCAAGCTCTCATTTTATGGTGAATGAGCACAATTACCTTTGCTAAGTGCTAGCATTCTCCACTGAAAAAAATGCAGTTTTTATCTTCAGTCTCATTGATTAGCTCTTCCTCTGCACCTGGAGTACATTGTTCTGAGGTGTTTTATTTGAAGCGGGATGCAATTTAAATTCTGCTCTGTCAAATCAGTGTCGAGAAGCTTTTTTGTTATTTTTGTAAAGGAGATTAGCTCTAGTGACACCTTAGTGGTAGGTAGTGAAGAGCTAGAAGCAAGAGTCTGTCCGTCTAGTCCAGATTGTTCCTATTAGTAGATGAAGGTGATTGCAAAGAAATTTCCAGGTGGATATTGCTTGTGTCCCCATGCTGTTATCCATTTAAGTAACCCAGTAATGCGCTCAAGGAGATTATGGTATGTGGTATGTTTTTAATTGTTGCACTCCTATGCTTTTAAATATGCACATACTCCTCCCCCTGCACTTTTTAAAAGACCTGTAGGAAATAGGTTCACCTTGCAACAAATGTGTAATTAGGTGAGTGGGTCTCCGTTTAAAAGCAAAGAAAACCCCACAGGCCAAACTTACCTGTGGTGGTGTGAAAATACCAGTTAAATCCTTTAATAGAATGGTCTGGATGGTATTACTGTTGAGCTTGCTGATGAACACAACTTTTAATGTTTTATAAAAAAGGAAAAGTGCTAATTTTTTAATCAGCAAATATATATATATATGTAGTGCTTCTCTAATTACTTTTAAGGTTGCACTTTAATAGTCTTGAAAGAGAAAAAAACTGCATTTGAGGTGTCTGACAGCTCTGTCTTGGGGCTGACTTGAAGCTGCTTTTATTTTAAAAATCCCTGCTGGTTTCTTGCTGCCGAAGACTTCAGTGGGTTAGCCATATGTCATGATGGCAAGCCATTCTTTTCAGGATGGATGATTTCAGGTTCATGCAAGTGACACTCAATTTTATAGTAACTAATCTTTGGCTCATTCATTTTTAAGTGAGTTTCCAAATGCTGTTCTGTGCTGATTGGGTGTAATTTTTAACTTGGCATTAGAACTGTTAATAATGACAGCTCTTTGTAGGAGAACTTTAATTTTTAATGTTGCAGTTATTTTTAACAGATGTAGCACATCTCGTCTTTGATCTATATGTAGGCTCTTTTGGAGAGATGATGCTTTTCAGCAAACTTGGAATTTTTGTTACCTAAACAGAGTTGGTGTAAGCAGTACCTGTAAGGCTGATTAATGATAGAGCCTGCATGCTGTCATCTTTAATTAGCAAGTAAAACGCTTATCTAATGTCAGCTAACTATATTTATATTCCTTCTGACCTCCTTAATTTTTGGATAGGATGATTCCGTGTAGGTTAGGAGAAGGGAGAAAAAGATGTCAAAATAGAGCTGGTAGCTCTAATAGTCATAGAAAACAAAGCCTTCCAAAGTAAATTTTATTGGCCTGGAATTAGCACTAGGATTCTTCTTTCCCATGAGGGCATTTGGAAAAATAACAGATGTCTTCCAGATTTATTTTCCGTTTTTTATTACTGTGACCAGCATGCCAAAGCTTCCTCTTCTCTGCTGTCCAGCTGCTCATGCACTTGAGCCTTGCCTTTGCTCCCCTGGTCCTTGTGACTGAAGATGGCTGCTGAAAAAGGGACCAATTCCGGGGCTGGGAACAGGTCCCCCCTCGGAATTTGGAATAGTAGCTGAGAATGTTATGAAGTTCCCCAGGTTTCTTGTGGTGAGCCCAGCGAGCTGCTGGGGAAAGCAGGGGTGGTGGGAGTCCCTGCTCACGGTTTGTTTGTCCTAGTGTTTGAAAATGCTACGCGTGGGGGATTTGAGGAAAAACACAGCTTTAGTACCTGTTCCTCAGTGACTGTGAAAGCTTCAGCCTTTGGACCCAAGTGCTCCAAGTTAGCTGCCCCGTGTTTCCTTAAGCCATAAGTCTTGTCTAATGTTTTCTCTGATGTTCATGGGTCTCCTGGCCCTGAAGAAAAGCTGCTAGAGGGCAGAGTCAGCAGGTGTGGTGTCCCGAGGAAGGCTGTAGGAGAAGCACCTGGGACCAAAGGCTTGTGGAAGTAGATGGTGTTTCCAAGTTTGCAGGAGAAAGCTGCTAATGTGCAAAGAGGATGCACGGAGAGGTTACGGGCTTCTTTAGCCCCGTCTGTAAGCTGGGGCTCAGCAGTCTGTGACCCAAGAATCTGGTGCATGGTGTGGATAGGCCAAGTTTTACACACAAGATCAATCACCGAGTCACCCGGCCCAGAATGGCTTGCTCTATATGAACAATCCGTCAGGAGATGCAGAGGTCTGTCTGAGGTCTGCCACTGTCCCCTCTCGTAGCTGGTAGCAGATCTCTGCCCGGTCCTCTGCTTTGCACACTTGTTCTCCTGCCCTAGAAAATGGTGACACCATTTTCCAACTTCTCAATCCTAGATGTGTGTGAGGTTTTGTTTTGGGGGCTTGCTTTTGGGTGTGTGTGTGTGTATATGGAGGTGTGTTATTTTGTTGACCTGCTCCACAGCTTGAGTCTGTGTGCAGTCTGAGCTCCTCTTCTAGATGTTTTTCATCCCTGGTAGCTCACATGTGTGTGTAGACCCTGCTGCTCCCAGGCAGTAGTTCAATGCTGATCTCTTCTAGTTGTCATCTCTTTTCTTTTATATGTGCATGCTTTATCTAAACTATAGCCCTTCTAATATGCTTTTATTTGGCTCTTCGAAGCAAGATTTTCATTGTTTCTCTGCTGTTTTTAAACAGTTGTGCCTATCTATGGCATTTTTGCAAATGATGTAAGTACCTGTCAGAGAAAATCACTTTACTGAGCAGCCAACTACCCACTCATCTTCAGTACACCAAAAGTATTAAAAATCATCTCACTTCTAATGAAAAAATGTCAAAGTTCTTGCAAATGCTTTGAAAGAATATAGCCTCTGTAGCAGGACTTGCCATGCTGGAAAGAGACGTGCTGCTCTCAAATAGAGCTCAGCCTTGCTGATCTTGTAATCATGTTTACAACCTGTTTTAGTTTGATGGGTTTGGCTCTTGATTTGCAGTTATTGCTGTAGCAAATTGGTGGTGATGTCACGGCCCGGTTTAAGATGCCTCCTTCTGATCTGGTAGCATCCCTGTAATAAAACTGACGTTAAACATTAATGCGTCTGCTTTTCTGACGAGCAAAAAGAGATGTACCAGTATATTACTTTTTAATTCCTGATTAAGACTTTAAGAGGGTGTCTTGTTCTATTATCTATGCAAATTGCTAGCAGTGATGGCAATAAATCAGAAGAGAAGGACTTAAAATAAACCACAGCAATTGACTTGATGCCTGATTGATTTCTTGTGCTCATCAAATCCCTAGATCCTTTGTGGGCTTTTTTTTCTTAACTGTGAACTATGATATTCAGTCATCTGAAGTTGCTCAGTTGTGTGTCATTTCCTCTTTTTTTCCCCCCCTTTTTTTTTATACCTTAAGCTATGGGTGTGCTCAGCTGTTATACTGAATAATGTCAAAATGGTCTGTAATAGTTGGAGGGCAATTGGGAATCTCAGGGTGTGGAGATACAGGCACCTAACAGAGCAGTTGCTGCAGGAGGCCCTGAGATAGAGGCCTCAGAAAATGAGGTTACTCTGCCATGGTCCAGGGCATGCATCCCAAGTGTCTTGCTCTTAATTTTGGCCAACTATCTTATCTACAGTTATTGCCTCTCAGGTAAAGCTGGGATCCCCAGGCAAACGGCTAGTACCAGGCAATGGCAACACTATTAAACACAAGCATCTTGGCTGAAGCTGCTGGGAGAAGGAACTGAACAACTCTTCAGTTGGGCGATATTAAAATCTACTGAGAATTTATTTCTAGGGAATTGTGAAAGATTCTTGGTGGGTTTTGCTTTATGTTAGTAAGAAATGAGCCAGAATAGTATTTGCTGCTTATTTCCGTTTGTTTTCCAGGAGGTTAGGTCGCTCCTGAGATGTTTCCTGGTCTGTCCTGCCTCTCTCGAATGGGGTGACAATGTGTTTGGCCTGGACAGGTATAAAACAAGCGTGCAATTTAATAAGACAGTGAAAAGAGTGTCCCAGTGTTTTTTCCTCCCTTTGTAAGAGAGGTTTGACTGTTCTGTTAGTGCACAGCTTTCTTCTGAGATATTAGATCATTTTGTACCTTGAAATGTTTTGTAATGTCAGCAAAACTTGATATTCACTAATAAGTTAATGGTGTTGAATAGAAGATATGTTAAGCGTAGAGACACATTTGTCTGTCTCTGACAATGCAAAGAACAGGATCAGCTCGTAATTCATAATATGGATTGAAGTCTTCATAATGTATAAAGGAGAAAAGAAAAGAACCGTTAATATATTTCAAACAAGTCACGCTGATACTACCCAGCGTTAACTCACCATGTCAGAGCTGCTTGTATTTTATCTCAAGAGGAGACTTAGATATGCTTTGGAGTTATCTTCTATTAGTTGATCTACATTGACTGCCAATATATGAACTCTTAGCCCATAGCAAATAGAAGCTAATGTGATTTAGCATGCACGCTCTCTAGTCCTGTGCAGAGTGAAGCAAAGTGCCCTTGGCTCTGCAACTGAGCCTTTGCCTCCTGGTTAGAAATAACTGTTTGGCCTCTAGGACTCTTTTTTTCTTTTTTTTTTTTTCCCCCCATTTCCTACTCCTCCATATTTTTGGGTCCATGAGAGCTTTTGCACAATTAGCCCGAGCATCAGAGAGGCTGGAGTTAGGCTGAAGCTTCCCAGGGAGCTCCATGGAAGCCCTTACCTAAGCAGTATGTATCTTGAGGAATTTCAGGTTTTGATCAAGCGAAGTTCTGATCAATTCTTTCTAGGTTTAAAGTGGAATTCTACATAGGCTTAAAGATAAACCATTTGGGTAAGAGTTGTAGCTTCAGAAGTTAGCTCGTTTAATCTCTTCAGTTTTTCTCTTGGTTGTTTTGTGTTGTTCCAATTTCCCAAAGGCAAAGGGAATTTATTGTTTTAGGGTGGCTGCACAGGTGAGCCATCACCTGAACGTTAACAATGGGCTGAACGGCAGCATTGAGGAACATTTATGTGCGAGTGGTTTATTTAGCTTTCCAAAGTATTAAAGTTGACGGGTGATGAAAGCAGGCTCATAGAGCGAGTCAAGGGACTTCACAGGAGAGAAAGAGAGCTGAGGCATCTCCAAGACTATGTGCGTGCATGCAGGAGCACACCCTGGCATGCATGTAGAGAGAGGAAGGTCATAAAATTGTGATGTGGGGGGATTTGCACCTAGGGAAGGTGTCATCCAGCACAAGGCAGCGACTTCAGCTTCCTTGGGCCGAATGCATCTTTTATCCTGGCTGAGGAAGTTGTGCAGAGAACCTGCTAGGGGGATGTCCAAGCATTGCAGCCAGCAGTTTCGGTGCGCTCTGGCTCTTCCAGTGACTAAGAGAGCACTTGCTGACTCCGAAAATTGTTTTGCTGATAGGGACAGCGAAAGGAGCCTTCTGCGTCTCAGACAGCGAAAGGAGCCTGTTGCTGATAGTTGCATGCAACTGTACCATGTATATGTGAATACTTGGCAGCAGAAAGGGAATGTGTTCATACCCTTACAGGTCGTCTTCTTGTGTCTTGTTTTTGAAATATTTCCTTCCAAACTGTAGCTTGTGTGTCTGGCAGGATTCCTCATTCCTAACCATAGCTATGAGCTTTGCATCTGCCTGTGTCTCAGTGCAGACGACTGCCTGTGTGGTGGAAAGATGATTTAACCTGAATTATTAAAATTGTTACCTGTTGCTTTGAATAGAAGGAGGATTATGGCCTAAACAAATGTCAAGGGTATAGAATTAAATGAGATGCTATGGAGGAGTGAGGCAGCCCTTCCGAAGACTTCACAATGGAGCAAACATAGATTGTTTCTGAACAACATAGCAATTAAAAAAAAAAAAATCAAGTCATAAAAGCTCAAATTGGTTCCTTAATTTCATTTAAATGGTTTCTTTAAAGAGATTTTAGTATTGAAAGTTATTGGACTGTAAAAGAGACCAACTGCTTTTCTTGCCTTCTCGGAAGTAATTACACGCCACATGCTGTGGCTCCATAAAATGCTCTGGTTTGTGAAGGGAAGGGGTGGGACTGAATGCAAGGTGCAGTGTAGAACTTTAATTGCTGAATATGCAGGAGGCTGCAATGAGTGAGGTGGGTTTTTTCTTTTTTTTTTTTTTTTTTTCCCCCAATTTTACAAGCAATTGCCTGACTTGTATTAACAGAGTTTAACAAACAGCAATTTCATAGTTTGAGACAGGTATTTCCATTTCAGTGCTCTTGATTTGGGAGTCAATGAATGCATGTTCTTCTCTCTTAAGGGCTAGAACATTGATTTTTTGTAGGCTGATATATGCCCGCTTTGAGCATAAAACACCAGCAAAAAGGGCTGTTGTGCCGATGGGTGGCAATCTGCAGGTCCGTAGTGTTGTTTGCCTTTCACACACACTGCCATTGGCATCAGGAGAACATTTCTGTATAAGATGACTAAAACTTGGGCCTTTACGGAGTGAGTCACAGTATGGAGTACAGGAATCTTCCTAGCTTGATAAAAGTGTCTGAACTTAGTTCAAAAGTCTGAGTTGAATTTGAAATCAAGCCTGTACTCCAGCAGAGATGGTCTTGCTGGGAAGCAGTTCCACTTGGTGAGGAAACAGAAGCTGTTCTGCTTTGTGTTCCTCAAGGTGTTGCTAAACTTAAATGAAGGGGAAAAAGCAGTCTTGAAAGTTCCTCCTGTTCCAAAGAAAGATCTCATGTTTTTACAGGTCTTCTCATGCAGGGTGTCCCAAGGGCTGGGTTTTCTCCTTCCCTCCTATGGGTGCTGCTGAGCAGGTTGGTCCCAGGAGGTGCCCAGGAGCCACTGGATGTGGCTCTGCTGCTGGAGCCCAGGTACTGCTTTGTGCCTCAGATATGGTAAAAAAAACAACCTGGCATCTTCTATCTTCATAGAAATGCAACATGACAATCCAATTGGTTTGTTCTCAGGAGAACCTTCTTGCAAATGAGGAGAATTTTAGGAAGGGCTGCGGAGAAAACAGCAAGCCTAGAAATGAGCACACTAAGCACATTTCCTGCATCTTTTCATCTGCTGCGTTACTGCCCTGCCCCATCATTGTTAGTGCTTTCCGTTGTGACGTTAAGTGAAACTTTAGCATAGGGCTGAATACATAATGGCATTTATTTTCTGACTCTGTGCTTCATCTAAAATAGCGCATAAAAACAAAATAGATGTGCTCTGAATCTAAAAGAAACGTTGTCAGCATGTTGTACTGACAAGAATATGTATTTTTAAACTCAAACCAAATGTAGCACAAAAAACAAAGGCTTTTTTATCTCCCTGATATAATTGTTGGTTGAGCAAGGAGCACGTGTGGGAAGTAGCCCTTGTTCTCAGTAGTTTCTGGGTGAGTTTCTGATGAACTGTGGACTTGAATTTGCTTCATGTTTTACCCTGAAGGAATTTAAATCTTTTTCTTGCTTCCCTAGAAAGGATCAAGCTGCTGGTCTGTGGGGATTTGAGAACCATGCTCCTTGCTTTCCCCTCATGGCACTTCGCTCTCCTGTAGCTCTGGTGTCTCACTGGGCAATAAAGGCTGCAGGTTTCAATCCATTCCCACGTCAGCAGGGATAGAAGGCAAATATTGCATTGCGGAAGAGTGTTTCAATCAGGAGCAGAGGAGAAAGGGCCTGGAGACACCGCTCGCTTATTAACTTGAACGCCTTCTCTACCAGCTGAAATGACTTGGCAGATGTAACCCAAAACGGTGGTTATGGCTTGACAGTAGAAGCTTGCTAGGCAAAGCAAGGGCTTAGACCGGTATTTTTGTCTTCCCTTCTCCATACCAAAGCGTATCCAGCTGTGGGGAAGGCAGTGGTGGTACCACCAGTCCAGCAGTGGTGGTACCAGATGAAGAACCAGGTCAGATGCGCTGTTGGGTGGTGTTCGGAGCTGCTCCTCAGGAACGTGGCTTCCTGACGTTGCCCCTTGTTGAGTTAGAGGTGCTTTTCTGACACAGAGGCACCCAAAGCGAGGGAATCCCTAAGGAAAAGCAACACCCAAAGATTCCTGGAGGGAATTCAAGTTTTGGTTGTTTCACACACGATTATATGTGTAAGTGCTGCTGGGCACTGACTGAATTGCAGTGTAATTTGACAGATGTCTTGCTCTCAGCAGCGCTACTTGAGGGAAGACGGGCCTTTGCAAACACAGGAGCATGATATTAAATTATATCACTAAGTTAGCCTTATTCTTTCCACGCAAGTGTTCAGGACAATTCCAAAGAGGGATATATAGCCACATGCCTGTTTATTTTGACCTCTTGGTAGGGAACCGTGCTGCTCTTGCCCATCACACTGGTGGATTTTAATTTCCATCAGTGCAGAGCAGCACAGGTGTGTCCTTGCAAACCTGTGGATGAAAGACATGTTATTCTGCAGGTAAAACAGACCATCTAGTGATCTCCAGTCACATCCCCCTTCAGAGGAGCCTGTTGCAGGGCTCCCAGCACACCCGGCAAGGTGTGGGTGCCTGCATCTGATTCCTGACAGATGATGGGAACAACTGGGAAATGATGGGAAAACTTGGTTAAGTTTTGTGTTGGAGGGAAACACTGTATTCCCATCGGCGTTTATCAGGACTGCTCAAATAAAAATTCAGCCCCTTAACCTGAAAAAAAATAGTGGAGATATTTTCTTTGCTTTTTTCTTAAATGCCCTCTTTTAAAAAACAAGGAAAGCAGGGATTATTTTAACTATTATCTAGCATATTCCATGTAGTTAATTAATTCCTTCATTAATAAAGCTGAATTTATATACAGTGATAAAAGCTTGCAGGCTTTCTGCTTTCATTTTCATTGAGAGATAAAGCTGAATGTTTTTTATGTTGCCTTAGCTAAATCCTTTCTAATCAATATATCCTGGAAATCACCTGCCTAATTTTGTCAGGGAGTCATTTCAGGAGGATAAACTCCATAGCCAGTGCTTTGAGATGAGCCATCTCTAGTGAGTAATATTTCAAACAGGCCAATGGATTAGAGCTTTTCACACATTTTCCTTGTTTAAAGTGCTATTTTGAACTGCATATTTTCCAAATGTTTCCATTTTTTCACTTAAAAAAAATCTACCTGCATGGTGATGTTGGATCAGATTGTCCCATAGGTTTAATGTGTCCATAAGCTTATGAGTCAGGCATCCCTGTCTCCCAAGACCTGTGTGCCAGTAGGGCAAGTATGGACACTGTTTTAGACCCTATGGCTTGCAGAAGAATATCTCATTGTTCTTTGCATAGCTCGTAGACACTTCATGTTTAGTGATTGGTACTGCTGCACTGTGAGCAAATTACCAGGAAAAGGGTGCCTGACTTTTTCCTTGTCCTTCATTTTTCTGAAGTGCTGGAGCAGGGCAGGGACTTGTTCCCCTTCCTCGTGCTCTCTGGAGAAACTGGGAAGCTGCAAAAGGCTCTGCAGCCAGTCAAGGTGATCCCTTTTTAATAAACCCATGAGCTGCTTCTGCTTAAATATACAGTGACAGCAACTGTGTGAAATCCAGCTTAAATGCTGATGCCCCCAAATTTCTCTGTGGTTTGCACTGGCTGTGGGCCAAGCAGGTAGGAATTAACTCTATTGCTGTTCTTTCATTAAGCGTGACAAAGAACTCAATTTATTGTTAAGCTGGTGTGGGAATTTCCTGAGGTTAGATTTAGAAAGTTGAGAGCTGAGCCTACAAGCGATCTCATACAGCTCAATAAGGAATTCATTCAGTCTCAGGAGTTATTTTGGTGCATATTATTGCTTGGGAGAGCCCCACTTTAGATTATAATATCATGAAATGTTATATTCCAGATGAGATGAAATGCACACTGGACTTTCAAAAAGTCTTTGTCAGCATTATCTTGCTCTCTGGAAATTTGAAAGTTTGAAGAAATACTTTTATATTCAAAGTGCATAAACGTGGTTTGTGAATTGAGTTTTTGTGCTGTCGAGACCACTGCTGTTCACAGAGCCATATTTGCTTGTATATCTCTAGAGCAGAGATTTTTCCCTTGCTGGATATGAGGAAGCAACCCTTGCTAGGTCAATTCTTACGGCTTGGTGACGTGTAGACACCAATTGTGTCCATGCAGTTAGTTGCACTGTAGCTAGGAACGTGTATGTCCACCCCAGATGTGTGAAACAGAAAGGTTGCTGGGCTTGATTTTACCTTTTTCCTCCTTTTCTTGCAGTAGCTGAGCTGCTGGCATGGTAGCATGAGGTCCGTGCAGCACTTCCCTCAGTGCCACGAGGAGTAGCTGGTGTCTCTTTGGCTGGGAATGCTGTTTGTTCCCTGGATTGTCTCTGCGAGTTCACAAATCGATCTGATTTCAAGCACAGTAACTTTTTTGCGCTCTGTTTTGTAGTACTGGGAGGCCTGAGAAGGTGCAACTGTTTGAAATAATTGAAGCACAGCATATGTCTTTCTGCTTGGACAGTGAGCAGCTCGAGGAGCAGGAGGGCTGAAGCTCTTCTCCTGTGCTTGTGTTTGCTTATTTGCTATCAGTCATGCTAGTTGGTTTTCTTTGAAATGAATCTGAATGGAGAATGCTGCCTGAGACAGAGATAATATGATGTTAATTCACTAAAGTTAAGAATCTGGCAGAAAAGTGGTTTATTTTCAAGACAGAAAAAAACATTTGTGATTGCTTTAAATGCCTTTGAGCTAAGAAAAGAAAGCACTAGCTTGAGGCTTGAGCAGCAGGGTGAAAGAAAAGCCTTCAAGAGACTCTTATTGTGCTCTAGATGCTGGTGAGTGATCTCTACGGTGCAATTTAATGTGGTGGGCAAAACAGACTTGAATAGTGTATGTAATGGATGGCATAAAAAAGGGATATGATCCCTATATCTGCACTTGGGTGCTGCTGGCATTCTGTGTGATTCACTCTCTGTTCATTTCTGGAATTGCCTGATTGTTATTGTGGTTTACTTTGTAGCTTTCCATATGTCTATACAAATCTTAACTTAAGGATAAAAGATCTTTAACAGATTTTTGTGAGAGTTTTATTGTCTTTGTGCTGCTTATGTCTTCAGTTTCTGACACTTTAAAGTTTTATCTGCTCCCATTCTAGTGAAATTTTGTGGGCTGAATATTAAAATCTGCCAGTTAGAACATGAGATGAAACAAAAGCTTTTGACCTATATGAGTTGATAGAAGAAGAAAACAAAATACTGAAGATAGCTGCAGACTGCCCTGTGCTGAGAGCAGGGCACCGAGCCTGGCTGTGCTGCTGCGAGGGCTGCCTTGCCCTTTGCATGGAGCGAGGAGGCTGCTCGTGCGCCTGCCTTTGGTTTCCATCCTCAATAAATAGAAATCACCAAAGATGCTCTGGCAGAAACATAGTGTTAGTAGCTTCAAAGGTGCAAGAGGAAGAGAGTGTATTATTTTTATCAGTGCAAGCATTGTGCTACCTTCAATTCCTTTCACACCATCTGCAGTTTGGATTTCTAGGGAGACACCGAACCTATTCAGAAGCTGCTTGTGACACTGGACATGTTATCAGTGTTGCACACAAGTGCATTACTTCAGTGGGGCTGCTTGTAAACCCTTGCTGGAATGTGTGTGTGATCTGATGGTGCTAAACTGCACGAAGCTTATTTTTTCTTTACCAATAGGGCACTCATACGGCACTGCTCTTGGGAATAACTTAATTTGTGCCACAGCTCTGCAGCACCGCTGCTCTCAGTTGCGCTGTGGATTTGCTTGAAACCTGTGTTAGCCTCAAAACAAAAACCATGAGTGAGTTTCTATGTTAGGAATGTCATTCAGAGCAGTCTTACTACTGAGTACATTAAAGAGCTGCTCATCCATGACCTTCTGGAAACTCAAGGTGTGGTAAAGTAGCAAACACTGGCGTGTGTGTAATGGAAGTACCTGTTAAGAGCCCTCCTTGGAGCTCCTGTTGTGAAGCTGGGAGTCACAGTGTGATTCAGCAGCTACGCGTTGTCACCACGAGTTGCATTTCTCTGGTTTGAATGCATTAATCTTGCTCCGAGTCTTGCGCTGCTTGCACTCCTCAAAATACTGTCCTGTTTCATGATCTGCCCTTGGAAAAATGAGAAGAGCAAGAGTAGAAATAAGATAACTGCGTCTGTCCAAGGTTGTATTCACCTTAAAGGTTTTAATTGTAAGAGAAAAGCAAAATGCAGATGCAGGATTTCTGGTTTCTGCAAAACACAAGAGATCCTGAGATGAGCAATGCTGGTGAAACGAGAACTGGCAATGAGCTGGTTTGTGCTTCTGCTCAGCTCTTGCAGCCTGTGACAAGCTGCAGTTCTCTGTTTTGTTGCTGTTCTTAGCACCTTAATAAGGGCAGAAGGGGAAGGGTTTCAAAAGTGACGTCAAAATGAAGAAGTGGTCAGATAAGCTGGCCGTTTTTGAAAAGCACATTGTGTAAGCTGGGAAGGGTTGGCTCGTGGGAATCTTGCCACTGGCGAATGACAAATGTTAGAAAACAGCGAGTTGTGCAAACGGGGGCAATGTGTGTCCCTTGAGCTCTGCGCAGCCTCACGGCTGGCATTTCATTTCTCTAAAGTGGAAGCCCTCTTTGCTAAAGGGGCGAGTGTTTTAGTTGCCGCTGTTCAACTTTGGAGTCTCTGACAAACGGTGTGAAGCCTGTTCAATGTTTGGACGTCAGAAGTAGGTCGCCAGAGTCCCTAACACTGCTGATGTTTAGTCACCATTGCCTATGTACTTCCCACCTTTTAACTGGAATAGAAATCCTGCAAATTTAATGCAAACACCTCATCTCTTATATTCTTAAATAATGATGGGGCAGGAGGTGAGAAATTGTAGTTTTGGTTTTTTTGTTTTTTTTTTTTTGTCATGAACCTTTCTTTAAGCAGAAGTTGTCTGTATGTCTTCTTAGAGTCCACTTGCTTAACGAAGTACTAGAGTTGCACATGTTTTGCTTGGGCTGGTTGATGTTCTGCCGTAAAACGGGGTCAGCAAAGGTAAACTGAGACTTGGAGGTACAGGAGAGGCTGTGCCACTCAGCTCAGCCGTGCTGTTGTGGCCATCCACAGGTGAAACTCCTTCCCTTGAAGGAAGAGTAATGAACAAGAGGTTATTTGTGAGCAAAGGAATTGTTGATCTGGTAAAGTAGTGTCTCCTTCCTCTGTCTCTTGCTGAGACTTCTGGGCTGAAGATCCTCCCTTGCTGGAGCAAGGATCCAGCTGGGATGCTGGAGCAAGGATCCAGCTGGGATGCTGGAGCGTGTGCATGGAGCGAGGGTACGGAGATGCCTCGTTGAGCTGGAGCCCGTGTCTCTAGGATGGGTATGACAAGTTGCAGGAGCTGCACACAAACAATCAGCTTAAGGGAAAAATCTATGATCTCTGCCAAGATAATGCACTTAGCTGGTTAATAGAGGGCCTGCTGGTCTGCAGATGCTGAGTCATTTACTAATTGCTGGCTTGTATCATTGCATTAAACCCCAGATCTGATCTCTAGTCCTCGGTGATTCCATAGAAGAAAAGGGACTCGTGTGCTTGCTGTCTCCCATCTGCTTGTGCACTGCCACCCTTGGAGCCCCTGCTGCCTTTGGGGTGCCTGAGCTGGACATGCCCTGGTAACGTGTCCTCCACTTCAGTCTCTTGCCCATGGTCCTCATGGACCTGTTTACCCGTTGGATAAGCTCTGGAAAATAAGGCATGCCAGGGCAGCCTGTGCTGGAAGTGTCTCTTCCTCTCTGTATTGTCATCTTTAAAAGAAGAAAAGTTTAATTAGCGATGAAAGAGATTTTCGGGCCTGGGGGGTGTATTTGCAGTACAATGGACAATGAAGCAAAAGCTGCAAAAAAATTAAACGTTCGTATCCTTTGAAGTCAGGCTCGGGTACAGTGATTCTGTTTTGATTCATGCCTGCTGGCAAAAATAAAGCAGGTTGTCAGTGAAGAAAGTCTTTCTTTAGACCTATTTATTACAGCAAAAATATTCAACCCACTGGTGTGGTGGTGCCTGCACGTGGTGCAAAGTCAGAGCTCCCCCGGAGCTGCATGGGGACCAGTCCCAGGGCCTGGGGAGAGGCCAGTCCTGGTGTGTTGCTGTTTGGCTCCTGGAACGATGTCGCATCCTTAGGCAAAGGGCCACGGAGGCGGGCGCCGAAGGCAAGTTCTTGCATCAGCAGGGGGACTGATGAAGCCTGGTGGCTTTGGGCATTTGTGACTTGTGGCGGAGTCGTGTAGCCTGCTCAGAACTTCCTACAGGGGCTTTTGGTCCTTGACAGTCTGGTAGATGGTTCTTGGTGTCTAGTAAGGCTTGTGTTCACATTGCAGCCCGTCAGTCGGTGTAGCTCCAGTTTCCCTGGGACCCTGTTCTCTGGAAGCCTATGGATACTTCATGGTATTGGTAGGGATTCTGAAGAGGCCAGAGGAAGCAGGTGGTGAAAGCCCTTCTGTACATGGACACCTTGTATGTGTAGGCACAGACATGCAACAGTGTCATAAACGTTATTCCCTTGGCTGCCAGGTTAAGTAGACAGCTTCTTTATTTAAAAGTCTAAACGAAAGAGGGACCTGACAGGCACGTTGCAACATGAGACACCTGCTTCAAATAAGCAGCAGTTCTGCTCGCCGGGCGCGGGTGACGGCTCCGGTGCCGCACAGCGTGTTCGTGCCATGAGCTGCTGCAGAGCAGAGCCTCGGGGGCAGCTCTGGGGTCCCGTGTGGCCTCCTGGCGCTACCCTAAAATGCTCGATGATGCACCAGGCAATGGGGAAGAGCTACCCCAAAACGCAGGTGGGCATCTCTGACCAGAGCCCTGCAGCTGCCCGTCTCACGTGTGGGGATGCTGAAGACTTCGCTGCAAACTCTTCTGGCTCCGACATCAGTGGAAAACACTTGAATATTGAAGGAGTCTTTAAAGACCATCCTAAGTAGGAGGAAGGGAAATGAAGTCTGTAGGAGATGCCTGAGATATGTGAATAAAGAGTCACTGAAAGTATTTATGGGCACTAACTTTGGAGAAGCTACGTTTATACTGGTGTCCACTTTAGGAGGTGTCCAAGATGAATACATACTGTATTGCAAGAGACCTTGTTTGTGAAGCCATGGACGTTTCACTGGGTTTTGAGGAAGGCTCAGTCTTTGCAGCTGCATTTTAGTAGTCTAAAGAGATAAATCATGTGTGTCTTGAGCTTGCAGTGATCTCCTGTGAAATGAGTAGCTGGGGACCTGGAGGTGTAAGCCCTGCATGAGCTGATGTGGCTGCCCCAGCCTGAGTGAGATTTGGGCTAGATGGGCTCCCAGGGTCCCTTCCAACCTGAATTATCCTGGCATTCTGTAAAATCAGTCTAGCAGTGTATTTACTTGCAGAAACAGATGTATTTAATGAAAAATGTTCTGCATTTGACTTGCTTAAATACATTTACTCATTGCTTAAGCAAGAGTCCCTTACTTTGTTGTATTTTTTAATATATTTCTGTTTAGAGGGTTAGTAATCATACAAGAATCTTTTCTCCTCAATGAGAACTGCCTGTAAAGCCCATTTCAAGGTACTTAATCTAGTATCTGTGTCACTGAATGCTTTGGGGGTCGATTAGTGACTTTTGATAGCCTTCTCCCAGCAGAAGGTTTATTTTTGTGTACTGCACATCAGAAGTCAGAGCTCCAGCTTGCTCTGTCATGCCCGAATGTAGTTCCCATAGGCTGGAGTGAAGACGAGTTGGGAGGATGCCTGAGAAGCGAGGGGAGCTGCTGTCTTGGAGGTGTCCTGCTCATAGGTGGTGTTTCCTTTGCTGCTTTGGTGATGCTCAACCTAAACCTGTGCACCAGCGAGCCTCTAACTTCCCTTCTCACCTTTTTGCATTCACCGTCTCTGTGTCTTCTACAGAGATTTTGGTGTAAACACAACCGGAGAGCCTGGATACACTGATGTGACAGCCAAGTGGTTAATTATAAATGAAAGAAAACCCCCTTTAAGCTGTGCCAGTCCATTCAAGTGATCCTGATTTGTCTGATAGCCCGGCTGATCATGCTTCGGTTGACTCTGTCACACTGGATTTTCCGTGGTTTGCAGACTCCTCAATGTTCAACTCTTGTTCATTGCTTTTGACACAGAATTCTGTTGTAAACTTTTGAAGTGTTCAGAAATGATAACGTAAAGAGAGCCGTTTTGTAGGCTTTTGTCTAGGTTTTTGAGGCAAAACCATGTGTGGTATTGACAGAGAATTTATTTGGCATACGAAAAGTTTCCACTGGCCATCTGAACAATAAATAGCATGATTGTAATGAGCAGTGATATATTGAAATTATACCCCAATATTATAATTGTTTGAAAATCAACAGATGCAGAGGAAGTGGGTGCTGTTTTTGGACCAAAACTCCAGATCAGAGAAGAATAAAATTCTAAACTCTATTTTGTTTGATAGTAACGTGGAAAGAGCTATAGACCAGGAGAGCATCTCTCCAGGGATCAGGACCAGCTGTTTAGAGGAAAACCTGTCCCAGAAAGTATCTGGTGTCTGCATGGCTGGGGAGCAGCTCTGAACCCCCCACCCAGGCTGTGTGTGGGACTCGCAGGACCCCTTGGGTGCAGGGCTGAGTGTGGGGCTCCTTCCCTTGCTGCCTTCTGCAGCAGGAGGACGGTGGCTGCAGTTTGTGTCACCGCTCTGTAAGTCACGCTGGCAGCGAACGCTTTGATGCCTCTGACTTAACTCTAGAGAAAGGGCTGCTGAGGACGTGGCGAAGAGGAGGGATGTGGAGGACTCGTACTGAGGGACTGCTGAGGATGTGCGTCCTCTTTACGTTAATTCATTCTTTATAGTGTGGTGGCTGAATGCACAGCAGTGAGCCCTGGGACCTCACACAGGGAGGATGGATGTGGCCCGGATCTGACCAAGGAGAGGTGACTCTTGTTGCCTTCAGTGCTTCTTACTATTGCTGGTGATGATCTTGATTTCAAGCAGCCTTCCTGCAGGAGCAGCACTCTGTGGGTAGAGAAAGTTATTAATGTTTTTTATATATTATTATATTGGAGCCAAAAATCTCCAGTGATGTAGTTGGAGAGAGTAGAGATCATAGGGCTTATTCATAGAAGCATCTTCCCATAGGTAAAATATGTTACTGTGGTGCCTCTAAGACATTATTTTAATTGGGCTGAGCCAGACTTTCCTGAGATGGATGATTTGTATTCATTTTATTACCTCATTTCTACTTCATTACTTCATTTACTACCTGTCATAAAAGTGGAGCCAGGAAGTCCAGTGTCTGTATTGAGGATGCAAGGCACTAATCCTTTTGGCAAATCCTCCCAATGGTGGTGAACACTTTTTGTGACTTGAACAGTCTGATCTGTGGAGGAAATTGCTGCTCAGTGACCGATATGTCTAAAACTGAACAGAGCTATAACGGAGCAGCAAGGCCAATCCAGAATAAGGGGGCCAAAAGCTGTGGCACGATAGTGGCTTTAACTTGCAGAAATATAGGAGAGAAAATAATACGAGTAACTTGTTCCCGCCACTCCTTTGCTTAACATAAACTCATTGTCCTTGTGCCCTAGACAATGTTAAATAATAGAAATAGTGAAGCCAGGAATGTGGCACAAAACTAATTTCTGCTTATATTTCTTTAGCTCTCTCTTCCTTTCCTTCCTGCTCTGTCTGAGAAGAGCATGGGAAAACTTTGCTTTTCTTTCCAGTGTCACTGAAAGCATTTAAGATTCATTGCAGTTTGCTGGCCTGCTTTCTGCATTATATAGTTTGAACAACTCGTGAAAGCAGTTATTAAGGAAAATGAGCATTTTATTGTTGAGCAGACATGCTCCTTGACAGCGTGGCAGGGACTAGCAAGTGCTGTAGATCTGTCTGGCTTGTGCTGTGTGTCTCCTCACTGCATGTCGACTATCTGATTGGAGTTTGCCTTGCCCCTGCCTGTGGAGTGGGGGCCTGTTTGCATTGCAGCTGTGCAAAGGACAGGCCTGCTCTGTCCTCATGCATTGAAAGTCACATCTAGCATCTTCAAGGACAACATTTTTGCTTCTGTGAGATGTGCAGCCTCTGAAAGAGGAGGATTTGGGTTCTCCTCTGGCTGGTGTCAGCAGCGTTGGTTCCGTTCCAGCTGGAAGGGCTCCTGGCTGCGTGGTGTCAGTCTGCAAAGTTTGTTCTTTTGTTCCTTTGTCTTTTTTTCCCCTGCTGTTCTTTCCTCTAGGATTGTCAAAACTCAATGTTCTGATTTGTTACAAGTGTGCTTTACAGATTTGTTTTCTAAGGTTAAAACATGAAACGAACACCCATATTAATCTGGGCACATATATCTACAAATGCATTGACTTACACCACCGTGAGCTATTTCTGCTTAGCCCACGACCGAACATGGGTCGTTGTAAGCTTCCTTGTCATTGCTCATCCCATTGTTAGGGCTGCGATCATTCCTGGGTCAAAAAGTTCTGGCTGTTAATAGTCATTGAAATACTTGAGTTAAATTGGATTTCATTTTCATGCCATCTAGAAAATTGTGTTCAGGGTGGAAGTCAAGCCTGTTTTCTTGTGGAGAGCAGTCTTAGTTGGCCGCCTCTCAAGTGCCAAGGACTCAAGTGCCGAGGAACTCTCGAGTTCCTCGAGTGGTGGCTCCTAGGGATGCTGTTGACCTGCAGGACTGGCAGGGAGGATGGAGCACCTGAGTTGTCAGCAGGAAGGCCTGCTCTAGGGGAAGAAGACGGTTCTTACAATTCTGTGATCCATTTCTCCAAAGAAAACCCAATAGGGGCCTTTGAGTAACAATTTTATCTCAGACACCATGGGTGAAAACTAGTAGTGGGCAACAATTTTATTTGAAAGTGGTTTATTTATTTCAAAGGCATAAATAGTGCATACATATCTCCAGGCCTATTCCCTGTATCATGTACATCAGCACAGAATACCACTGTATGTCTCAGCTACAAGGGGATGGCTTGAACAAACGAAGGACTTGATTTGTGCAGACCTGGAGGTCATTTTCCCTCCTCTTGTGGGCTACCAATTCAAGGTAAGACTATGTGGGTAGTTGTAGCCATTGCTGCACATGTGTCCTCCAAGTCTGGCCCCTGCCTGGGCTCCGGTGTGCCGGGCGTGCAGCTTGGCTGGGGCTGCAGCTCCTGGTTCACCAGCCGCTCAGTTCAGCCTCTGAGATCATTCAGCCAAGTATCCTGCTCGTTTCTGCTGTAGTGAGCAGATGGTGGCCGCCTTTAAATAGGCTGCCTGCACGTGCTGTGTGTTGCCACACGTAGAACCTTGAGTTGACCGTTGTTGTAGTGACGAGGCAGCTCAGCAAGTCCTAGACCAGTTTGTTTGTGTCTTTCTTGAGTTTGCCAGTTCTGCACAGGGCTAGAGAAACACAGCTGCTCCCTATTGCTGCACATCACTTACGTGGGCAGCCTAAAGCTGTATTTTATATATATATATATATATAAAATATATATTTTATTATATATATATTTTTAGCCTAAGGCTATATCCTGATCCTGTGCAGCTGTGAGAACTCAGGTTCTCAACTCCTTGTCCAAGGTGTGTTCTGAATGTCTATGCATCTTATACCAGTGTTTTACCTTTTTGTATATGTAG
>JAVCKT010013910.1:11405-24601 GCA_032273925.1 Rhynchotus rufescens
CATTTACCTGCATGTTCATCTTGATTATTTGATTCTAAAACTTTTTTTTTTTAATTAATAGATACAAAAAAACACTTTAAAAATGAAGGGTTTTTTTCAGCTAAACATAATGCTTTACATGCAAAAATAAGTATTGATATACATTGGTATATATTGAAGAAATACCTTTCTTCAAGATAAGTCCACAAAAGCTAGCAGTAAAACATTGTTGTTCCTGTTCTTTCATAAAAGGGTCCAAGTGACCCAGCTGTTAAAAACTTCATACGACAGTTTTCAGAAACTTATGTTATTCAATGTTTATTCAGGAATTGTCTGAGTATCTCCAAAAATATCTCCAAAACAACAACATGAAAAGGAACAACAGAGCGATGATGATTTTGATTTGAGTAGATTGCAAAACTGCTCATATTTACAGTTTCCCTTGAGTTAAAAAAGGGAAGGAGTGTGTGCGTGTGCATCTATAGTAAAAATAATAAAGTTAAGAGTCTTCAGGAAGTAAAAATACCTAAGTACATTTTTTCAACATTCCCAAAGTCTACAGTCAGATTGATGTGAAGAGTCCCCTCTGAAAGCAGCCCCAAAAATAAAGATCAAAAAGCCAAAAACCTCAAAAAGCACTAAAAGTAGAAATATCAGGAACACGCTAAGTGTAATTTCATACTGTGGCTTCTACAGAAGACGACCATGCCTTACCTGGCCAGTTCCTCTGTACTCTCACAGGCTAACAGAATAGCTTCAGTGGAAAGGTCAGCCATGGTGTGATTCAGAGAATTTGGCAGGTGTGTCGCATGATGTATGGAGGTATCATGAAATTCTATATCTATAGCATTGTCTTGCTCATCATTGTAACAGCGTATGATACCAACAGAATTCCATACCTTTAAAAAAAAAAAGGAGGCAAGGATATTAAATGCCCCAAATAACCTATTATGAACAGTTGAATCAGGCAGAAATTCATTGTTTTGTACTCATTGCTTAAGCATCATTGGCCTTAGAAAATGAATCAGAAGAACCCGCATCTAGAGAGAGACAACTAAAGTCTTAAAAGCACAAAAATAACCCCAAATTCTAATTAAAAAGTATTTGCAAATAGATTTTAGTTATAATTCAACAGTATGGGTATAAACTGTATAGCTTGCTTCAGTCTTAAAGCCAAATATTTATTTCTACTTCAAAAGCAAGCTGAACAGAGAACTATACCATTATGCAGCCTTTCTATTAATATAAAGTTATCTTTCACCATTTAGCTTGCCACTTTGAAGTACTAAAAATCTAAAATCTTGGGAAAGATTGGATTAAGATGCAGCAAGAGCAGAACTGTGTTAATGATGGAATCCAAATAGATTAACCTAACTATCCAGCAGTGAGATTTACCATAAAGCGATGCATGAGATGCACAGGGGTAGAGCCAGACTGGAAGGGCTTCTGCTTGGGGGTTGGCATTGGGCCATCATAGAAAGGCCGTTGAGTAGATGATGCTGGTAAATCTGAAAAGCCAGCAGCCTGATCCTCATCTTCATCCTCCTTTTCAAGGAGATTAGAATTAGCTTTTATCAACCCAATATCTGAAAGTCAAAACAAACAACAAAATTTTTTATTTTCCAAGAATTAACATGGCAGAAAATAGGAGAAAATTGTAAAACAATGAAGATTTGCTTGGAATAATACAGCAGAATATGTTTGAATAGAGGATGCACCTGTGAGATGGTCCCAGTAAAAATACTGATGCATAGAAAATTAATTCATTTCACAATTTTCTTACCTAGTGAATTATCATCATCATCAATTATTGTCCGTCTTGGATGGCCTGAAGCAGACACAAGATCATCATCATCATCACCACCATCTTCGTTAGCTACAGCCTTTGGGGAAGACTCTGGTTCAATCGTGTCTCCATTTAAGTAGTCATCATCCTCTCCATCAAAGAGATCATCATAGTCTTTTGTTGCTGCACTGGCGACCTAAAAGCAAATTAAGAATTATCATGAACCTCCTTTTGCACATTTTGAGTTGGAGGACTAAATTAAACCATAACAGCTGAAAACAACAGAAAACCCTCACACAATAGGGAATTTCAAAACACAAAACCATGTTCAATATAATTTGATAAACTAAATAACCATGCTAATTTATGAAATATTTGATGCATGTGCTGATCACCTTAGCATTTGATTTCTTTCCATCACCAATATTTTCCAGCAACCCCAGATTTCCTTCAGTGTCTGTATAAGCGATTTGCCCATATTTTGGGTGCCATGCCAGTCCACAAATCGTGTATTTTTTCTCATGTTTCATCCTAAAAAGAAAATAAAAATAATGTTCTGGTAAACTTCTCAGGGCAGGAATCTGCTAAAGTGTTACTGTAAAAAGTGACAACACTAGAAACAGAAATTGGAAAAAACAAAAAAGATACTATTAGAAAAGCAAAAAAGTGACCTCCTTTTGTATGAAAGCAGTAATTTAACCTTTAAAATCAAAATCATATTCATAAAATAGCTTGCTGCTACATGTAGAAAATAAAATAGTTCCACAACAAATATATATTCTATAATTGTTCATTTATAAAAAGAACATTCAGCAGTTTCTCTTGTATCAAACTGATAACATACCCCTCCGTCTTTTCCCCCTTTATTCCCACAAAACAGCCCTCCTGTGAGTTAATTGTACCCAGATCTTCAATTCTTAACATATGCTTTACAGTAATAATCATTACATGATTATAAACACAAGATACACACATAAGTAAATCCCTTATAATTATTATTTTCTTTAATGAAAGTGAGTGCTTTTAAATAAGCAAGATAAATGGAACTTGTATGTACTTTTCAATCCTTTAGAAAAACATTAGCCTTCCAGTGCTCTTGCGTTTTGAATCTGGGGAAAATATATTTTCATCAATATTACCCTTTAATCAACTAGAAACACTTATGTAAAAGTAAAGACAACTCAACTTAAAAATAAAAGTCATTCCGTTTGCACACACCAAACTAGACTATGGAATTTGAACAAAAGGCCACATTCACATCTTTTTCTTGATCTTTTCTCTGGATCCTTCTGGCTACACAGAAAGGAGAGCAACATGTCATGTGAATATGATCATATTTCTGTGAATATTGGAGCTAACTTCTAGATTTACCCTCTGAAATTTACAGGGTAAAAATCATAGGGTAATTCTAGCTTCATAAATCTTGCAAAGACTTTTCAGGAGGCAAAGTTCTAATATATTTAAGGCTTATTTAGGTAAATATAACAATTCTATTTTTTAGAGGGGGGGAAAAATGCACATATTTAAGAATTTATGGAAAAAACACTGGATACCTCTCTATGCACTCCTGGGTCGCTACCTTCCATACCACTATGCCCCCATCCACACTTCCAGCTGCCAGGTATTGCCCACAAGGAGACCAGACCACAACGTTCAAGGGCTGGTGAGAAGGGAAAATTAGAGAATATTAATGATAAATCACATACAGAACATAAAAAAGATAAAAAAATATTTGACAAACCACATCTAGTTGCCTGTACTAGAGCTTTAGTCAGCCTCCTAGAAGAATCACTCTAAAAACAGCACATTTTCTTTAGAATGTCCATTTTTCCTGTTACCAAAAGTTACAATGAGGTCCAAAAAAATCTTGATTCTATATGCATAGACAGAAGTGGAGTATATTTTGCAAACTCAGCACTAAACATTGTTGCGTTTTTACATATTTAATAGATTCATAAAGTAAATCGAAGGTAGGTGTTCTGTATCTTGATAGCATCCCAGTTATAGCCCAGCTGTGAAGCCAGTGAGAAGCATTAACAGTGTCTATAAACAGATACCTAACAATATCACTAAGGAAGTGGTTCTCTTTCCCCTAAAGGTTTCCAAATATATCACATTGAAAGCAGGAAGATCACACAGTTCATGCATTACAAAATAGCTAAATTTCAATTTAATGCAATAGTAGACTAATGATATCTCCACTGTGTAAGGAAAAACTATTCCGAACGTTTTCCCTAATAAGCTACATATTTAGAATGAATTGTGAAAACAGATGTTCAGCTGCACTCAGTGATTCACTGGTAAACTTTACAGAAGTGGCCTCTTAGTGTAAAGGAAGATGAAGACCCACTATTATGTAAGGGACATGCTCAACCCTCATCTAGTATCTCTTGCCTTTATGAACTGCCATAGTTCACAAGAGAAAGCATTGGATCAGAAATGAAATAAAAAGTAGCCTGAGCAATCATGACCAAGGGACAGGTGAAGAAAAGACCTCCCTATCCACAAACCCCGCCCCAAAATATGTATTTCTAGCAGAGTAAGGTTTAAATTACACAAGATCTAGTAAACATCCAGTTTATGGACTGACCTGTGTGATAAAAGCATCCGATAGATCAAATTGATTATCCCAGGTTTCTCTTCTGTATAGCTTGATGGCTTTATCTACTGGAACTGCCAAGAACTGTTCAAAGGGAACAAGAACCAGACAATTTAGAAGGTATTTTTCAATCAAAACATTCAAAGAAATAGCAAACCTGTTTCATAAAACAGTTCCTTCGTTCTGTTTCAGTACTTAACAGATCTCTTAACATCCTAGCAATACCAACTGAGAAAGTAATCTTTCCATATTCAACATACTGAAGCATGGCTGTTTTTATTTTAATCTTCATTTCTTTCTGGCGGAGAACCAAAGATAATGACAGCTGCAACATAAGGTTAGACGTTCTTATTTATGAAACAGCTAGCAAACATGCATAAATAGTTTCTAATGTTCTGAGAATAAGGCTTATGTTCTCCTTTTCTCTCCCTCTGCAGATCTCTTGATCAGGTTACTTTTTTTCCTTACAAATCTCATTTGAATAGGTGATTCCTTATGTTGACCATTTTATCTTTCACAAAACCATAAAAGTTACTGCTTGCTTAATTCTTAAGATTTATGCTTTTGTTTTCTTAAGACTTTTGAAATTCTGCTTTATATTTATACTGCTTGTATTTTAAAATATATTAGTATGAACAGTTAGCCTAAAAAAATAATCAAAAGAATGTCTGTTCTTATGAAATATGCATATGAACTAGTTTGTACTAAAGGTGATAGTCTCTCTTCCACAGAAAAGCTGTGCCTAATGCCAGGTATTTTGAAGATCGAACATGTGCAAACAAACCTCACAAAGACTAAGTCAGGCAATTCAGGTAAGGTTTGGGATGTAGTACTGGAAAAACAGCCTTTAGATTTAATTTAGTGGAACACCAATGAAGGATGAATAGATTTTGCCAAAGCACTCTCCCAGGTCACAGACAAGAACAGAAGCCACAAAGTAATTTTTCCAAATGGCCAAGTTTGCTCAATTCCCTGTCCTTAAATTCAAGGCATACCTTCATTTTAAACTTTTTCTGAAACATCTGCTCTCTCCTGCTTTTTCCTTTTTATTACTGCAGGGGCATCCTAGGTTGCAGAAACAGAGCCAGCCTTCTACATCATTATAGGAATTTCAGTCTCCCAACCCATTTTGTTTAGTGATATATTACACATAGTCCGATATCATCAGTATATACACATACAATGTGTATACGTGTATGTAATGTATGCATACATATACAATGTAGATGTATAGCATGTACTACTATTAACACCTTTAATCACAGCAGAACCAAATTTATTCTTAAGATGAAAAAGAATGGAACAACTTGCTCCATAGAAGACGTTTATCGAGCAAGATTACTAATGAAACAAAATTTATTTAAATTACAGAAAGACTCTATTGCTTTGATGCTCTGTTGTGAGCAATTAGGTTTTTCCCCCATGCACAATGTTCCTTCCTATTCAGCAACACAAGGCTGTTTAACATTGTACTGTGCTAACAGCTGGCCCACTGCCAACACCAGCTTGACACTGAGAAACTAGTAACAACTTCCAGGGTTTTATTTTTCCTCCAGAGGAGTTTCACGCCAAATATTTTTCTTATTCACTGGCACTTGCCTGGATTAAACTCTGTGTTGTACTTCCAAAGAGAAATGGAGGATTAATAAAACAATATGTCACTTACCTTCCCACTTCCAGGTTGCCAGCCAAGCCTACATATTGATTTAGCATTTATCACATCATTACATTTCTGCAGCAGCTGCCAGCTTGTCACGCACGTCTGAAAACAAAACATTCAAAAATTAGTTTTCTAGCTTTGTGAAAATCCTCCGTATTGTAAAAAAATCTTTAATGAAAAAGTATGGGAAAAATCTGAAAGGAAAAAAAACTATCAGTTTTGGAACTGAAATAATGTATCTCATCCAAATGAGATGGTACATACCTCCAAGAACAAGTAAGAGTCAGCTTAGACAAGAAAATGACTTTAATTACAATACAGTTATTTGAAGCAGAAATAAGATCAAGGAACAAGTGCTTCAAATTAAGTACAAGACAAAGGAGTTCACATATCTTTAGATTAAAAAGAAATTTCCAGCCAATCTGCACCAGTAAAATCCAGCCTGACCTTTGAAGGGTGACACACCACAGTGAGTTCAAGCCTCATCACTGCAAATCAGAAGTTGGAATGCACCAACCTGGATCCTGAGTCTTTGATAAACTAGATAGGTACATGTCACTGGCAGGTGAACTGCACAGGTTTAAAGTCTTCAAGGGGCTTAATTTTATTGTAGGAAAAAAAATCTCTTCCCAGTTGGGGTAATCTTGCTCATGTGATCAAGTGCAACCAGACCACTCAAAAAGACGATGCTTTGTACCATGTTCCACCCTCACCAACTGTCAGTTTCCTCCAGTATTTCACATGAAGTTTGGTAAAATTAAACTAAAACAAAATATATCCGGACAGCTGTATATTAAGATGAAAATATTTCCTTTACCCTGAAAGCAGCTAGCTGAAATTCTACAATAAGGAAGTTGGTGTTAATCGCTATCCTCACACAGAAGTGTTACTTCCAAATATGCTGAGGACAAGGTAGGCAGTGCTGGCCCAGGAAGAAAGATGAACTGAAGATATGAGGGATTCCACAATCAGAGAACAGTCTGCAGCTATCAAAACAACTGTTCAATCTTAAGTGTTGGAATTTCTCCCAGAATGAAATAAAAGCAATGTGTTCTCATCTCTTCTTTCAGGTGTTTCAGTACATAGCTACTCTTTTATCTGCACAGGAATTTTAGACATAAACATATGCCTGCGTATATATATAATAAAAAACAAATAAAATAAATTTTAAAAAGCAGCTGATGATGATGACCAAAAAAAGGCATTTATTCCAATGTGGTTACTCGAATTCAGTTGTAGACTGTTCTGGGGTGAATTGGGGTGAAATCCCCAATTTCACAGGAAACATTCAGCTCTGAAAGGTGGCCCCTTTTACCTGATCTGCAATTTTCCATACTCTGACAGATCCGTCACAGCTTGCCGATGCCTGTGAAAGAGATGATTGCAAACAAAGGGACAATTAATGATGCTGGGAAACTAATGCTACAAAAAAGACTCCTATAACCATTGCCAGGCATACACAAACAGTTTTAAAAAGTTTCCCGGCATAAGCCAGATTTATGCTTAGAATTTTCGAACACTAGCAAGCCTAAATATTTCCAAAGTCAAAGCCTTTGATAGTTTCATTTGATTCCACTCTACTGTAACAAATTTAAGTGGGATTCACAAAAAAATGCTCAACGTTATTGTTAAATTATTTCAGTGAATAAACTTCTCTCTCAAATCAGATTGGTACTAGGGATTAGAGAGTTACTGAAGATAGAGCGTAACTGAGTGTAAGACAGAGACCACATTCTCCCAGGAGACAACAAATTATCATACATTCCAAGATGAAATTAAATCATCTTATGTGCTGGCTCACTCTTTTTTTCCCAGAAACACAAATTAAGAGAAAAGGAAATAAAAGACAGTAAACAAGAAAGGGCTTTTACCAGGAAATCGTCCTTGGGATCAAAAGCAAGGCTTAAAACAGGAGCATCATGTCCTCGGAATGTTTTCTGCTTGCTGCTATCAGTCACCTCCACAACTTTGACCATGAAATCACTGCAGGTCACAACAGCACAGACATGAAAGAATTAATGTCACAACAAAAAGCCCATTTTTTCAAAGAGTTCCTGTGAATTTTAGTAGCCACTTGGATGCTAAACCTCCTGTATATGAAACTTATAGTGGTCATGAAAAGATCAAGTAATTTGTGACAACTGGAAGCAGTTCTTACTATCTGCATTCCTTCATTTCATGGCTGTCACCTTCCTCCTCAGTATGTTACAGAAAACCTCCCTGAGAGGTTACTTCAGTCCCACGAGTTATTTTTCCCTTACGTGGTAGCCCTGCTCAAGCTGTATAGAAGCACTGGATTTTTGTACAAATTTTTAGATCAATCTGCTTGATCTTTCTTATCAAAGCCAGATCCTGGGGCAGAGCTGTTCCCTCTGAAACAAGCACTGACAAATGTCCAAACTCATGAGCCCTGACAGATTTGGAGATTAGGATGGTTATTGCCCCCAGCTGTCCAGCCTCCCAGTTTCAGTGGAGCTGGTGTTTCTGTTCCACAGCTGCAGGAGTTAGCATCCAGTATATCGATTCAAACTACTTTCTCATTCAATTCACACTTAAGAGAAGCCAGAAACCAATACTCTGTCATCTCTGCTGTGAGGCAGAGGACAAATTCCAGCAGAGAGGCAAGCACACAGTTCAACTCAGCTACAGTGCCCAAAGAGTTTACTAAATCCCATCAAGATTCACCTGAGCCTTAAACAAGAACATTGCCTGCCTGCTATTTCACCATCTCTATTAAATGCCTAGTATATCTCATATAAAAGCAAACATGCTGGCCTAAGAAATCAGCTAAACTATGCGTTTATCCCCCCCCGGGGCACTCTTGCAAGTGTCATCTGTTATCATTCAGTAGAACAGCAGTGATGCTTATGCCAGAGAAAGACTCAGAGCTCTCACACAAATCAAAAGCCATCTAATTTCTGCATGCATAGATGCATCTGCAGCACCACGATCCGGAACAGTTGGGACATTAGCACACAGTCACAAACCCCTTGATGCTGCAACAAGATCCATATGGGCGAATACTTAGGCACTACAGGAAAGAGCTGAAAAGTCTCCTAATAAAAATACATTATTTCACAACACCAGATATCCATTTTTAATTATTTTGTGGCTCATCTCTCTGAGAATTGCTTCCTAATGGTCCTTTTCGTTCTTTTCCTCCTCTCTAGATAAGAAACGACCCTATTCCACATGCTCTAAGTGTCCCTGCTTGAGCAGGGGAGTTGGACTAGATGATCTCTAGAGGTCCCTTCCAACCTCAGCCATTCTGTGTTTCTGTGAAAGCATCTGCAATACTTTAATCCATATATTTTTGAGGATTTTAATGACATTATTGAAAAAAAAAAAATCAGCAGGCAAGGAATTTGCTCAAGTCTGAAGGCTAGCAAGGCTTTTTCTCATCGTGGACAGCTCACCTAGAACCAGCAGCAATTTTGGTACCATCGCTGTTAAAGACAACGTGGTTGGCATTCATGGTGAAACGAGTCAGGATGCCATCTGGAGTTCCCTCGGGAAAAGTATGAATCTGAACAGTGTTGTTAGATACTGCTGTGATCAGTCGTCCATTCTAAAAACAAAACCCATCATAAGATTAGTTAGTTACACAAAACACATTTATATCCAAAGAACCCCTCCAAACACTTTTATATTCGCTATATTTGAGCAGATTCACTTTAATAACACCATAAGAAATCTAACAATAAAAGTAGCTGGGAGGTATTCTTTAAAATATACTCACCGTATCACCCCAAAAAATAAAAACAGACACGCACAAAACTTTTAACACTTTATCTTTTAAAACAAACTGTAAAAACTAGTAGATGATCTTAGTTTCAGTCCTGCAAAACTAAACATATTGGTAGACATTACTATAAGCAACTCCAGTTTTAACAGACATTTGAATCCTAATGTTAACCATATGTCTATTTACCATCTCACGACATTCCCCACTTGCATCTTTACTAAAATGGCAAATACTCAGAGAAGTCACTAATGAATTTTCAAGAGATCAAACTAATTGAGATTTTTGGCTTAATGGAAACATTCAATCCCTTCACAAAGACAAGTGAGCCCTCAAAAAAGGAAGAATTTCACATGCTATTTAGATTAATATACTGCATCATCAGGAGAGGGCACCCTTGGACCAAATTTCCCAGTTTAGAGCATATTTCATTATACAAGTTCATATAGGTAACTTAATTGTCTTCTTGTTCCCAAATAATCAGTTCTTCAAGTTATGAAAAGAAGCAGCCTTAACATTAAAGCGAAAGGTCAGGTTTTATTTCTATTGCCAAAACAAGTCAGGCTACAGAAGCATCCTTACAAATGATTATGACTCGCTATTTAACAAAAAACATATTCTCTTGTAAGGCTGTTAGAGAGAAGTCAGAAGCATTTCTGGGCTAAACACTAATTGGGACACTAAATATCAACCAGTTGGCTCAAGTATTAGAAAACACTGTCAGACACAGACTTTGTGAATCTAATTTTTAATGAACAGAAAGCACCACAAAGCCACCTCTTGGCTTATTTATTTCCACATAACCTTCCTCCCCAAGTCAACAGTTCAGAGCTTCTGGGATGGGGGAAGCAAAAAAGTAGGAATCAGCTACAGTCACAGGCTGCAAATAAAAATATTAATCTCCTCACCACTGAAGAGCAGGGCTACACTAAGAAACACTTATTTTCTCTTAATATTTGATCACATCTCACTCTGGGAAACTTTTTGCAACTCTCTGTGAGAAAATACAGAAGCTTATAAAGTTCACTGCATAATTAATCTGCTAAATTTGTTTCTCAAAAAGGAGATCAAAGTCAGAAGCAACTTTGGTTTAAGGAATAATTCCTCTGCAGTCTTGGATGGATAAAATAAATTGTCAGAAGTACTCTTACTTTATATAGCAATAAAGTACTTAATTAAAAAAAAAAAAACGAAAGATATTCAAAGTGTGTATAAGCATATTCATTCAATTAAAAAGTTCAGTATTTCAGAAAATTTGGTTTCAGTACTGTTTGAACACTTTCACTCAGACCTAAAGACAGAAAGTGTTCGTGTGCTCAAATTTAAATACCTGTTGCTTTAAGCAGTATTCAAAATCTTTTCATATGTTAAGACAAACAGCTACATATCAAAGGAATATCAGTTTCTAGAATGTACTGTGCACAATATTATTCTGTAAATAAGCCCAAGACATGTTTACTCACATGACCAGCACTCCAGAGTTTCAAAATAAATCTGAAAAGTATTTGCACAATCACGGTATATATCAACATCAGCAGAACACAGTTTACAAGAACTTTGTTAACTACGTTACCTTCAGAGCACATGAATAGGCCTTTTCTCCCACGTTAATGGATTTTGGATCATCATCATCCAGGTTCTCCCAAATCCTGACATCTCCATCACTGCCACAGGTTACAATGCAGCTGTTCAAAGACATAGAATTTGTTAACATACAGCTAGGGAAAGCACAACCACAGATTTCCAGTCTCCAGATGAATATGTTACTAAAATATTAGTAAATATTAGTCTTTTAAAAACTGTAACACAATATGTACTATACAGTTTGCTGAATAACTACAATTATCATGCCTACAATAAAAAACATTGTTAAATATGGGGAAAATACTTTAAAAAGTAACATAAAAAGTAGCCTGACACAGTAACTGACACTGATCTAAGGTGACCGTTATTTTTTTTTCCCATCTTCTCTCCCCTCCAGGCTCTAGAAGGAAATTTTCAAAGGACTTAATTAACATTGATTACTCCAAGAACAGAGCATTTAATTGCTTTTTAAATCTTTGAAAGTTTACCTTAAAGCTAATGACAAAGTTGAGAGCAAAGCAAGAGGCTTAAGGTATACTTGACCAAAGTTTAAAAAGATGAAGGCATTCCAGATATACAGAATCCTCAAAAATAGCCACCTCCAAACTCATCTGTCCAGTCCGCTAAAGGTAACTTTAACAATTTTAATATTACAAACTATAACCTGAGATTACTGAGTAAATAGTTACTTTTTCCACAGTTTTGAATGTCTCACTTTTCTGCATTTTACTAGTTTAAACCAATGCAAGATTACTAGTTTACAGTCCCCCAAAGAATTATAATTAAGCTTTTAGGCAATACAAAGTCAGAGGTGATGCTGTAACGCTGCTCTCCAGCCTCAGCCCTTTGAGGGCTGTTCATCGACAGTAGCATTGATACTGAAACACTCATATCTGACCTTCCTTTTGACCCTGCTGTTAATGCAAAGAAAGAAAAGCCTCCACTTACCTCTTCTGTTCAATTCTTTTCTTAAACTGTATCTTATTATAGCCTACCACCATCCCTCATAGGAAGATCCTGTTTCACCCTACTTATGACTATGTTTATTTAAAAATATTTCTGCCCCATGAATGCCATTTCTCTTAGGAATTTCATGACTGAAAACAGACACAGTTTGGGCACGTACCTCCCGGAGTCGTCAAAGCAGACGTCAGTGTGGCCCTCCGTGTGCCCGTAGCGCATCGGCATCTTACCGAGTTACCTGGGAAGGAGAAACATAAATAAAAAGTAAACCAACAAACAAAGGAGAAAGCCCCAGAAAGACTTCACTTGCTTGCCAGAGGAAGACAAAAAATAAACGATTACAAATAAATACAGGAGAATTTTAAAAATACATAAACAAAGATTTTTTTAATTAAAAAAGTTTCAGAAAGATTAAACAATTAAATATAAATACAGGAAAATTTTAAAAACACATAAACAAAGAATTTTTTTTTTTTTAAAAAAAAAAAAAAGCCTCAGAAAGACCATGAAGGGTTGGTGCAGGCAGCGAACCCGGGGGCCCAGGCCCCTTCCCCAGCAGACTGGGGCACCCAAGCGAGACCACAGCGCACCCCCAAACACTGAGGGCTGCCCAAAACCAAGAGAAATAAACCCAAAGCAGGGGGCCAGGGGCACCTGGGAGCCGAATGCAGGCCTTGGCCGCCTAGGCCGGGCCGCCCAGGCCGGCAGCAGCAGCTGAGGGGCTCGCCGCAGCCCCGCGCCATTTTGCCCCCCTCCCGCCGCAGCCCCGCGCCATTTTGCCCCCCGCGGCCGCGCCATGTTGTCCCCCCAGAGCCGCCCTGCCGCTCGCACCGGCCCCGCCGCCCGGTTC
This sequence comes from Rhynchotus rufescens, assembly GCA_032273925.1. NCBI lineage: Eukaryota > Metazoa > Chordata > Aves > Tinamiformes > Tinamidae > Rhynchotus > Rhynchotus rufescens. The sequence continues at coordinate 24,569 of JAVCKT010013910.1, forward strand.
GAGCCTTCCCGCGCTCGGCGCTGCCGCCTTCTC